>NQII01000887.1:222040-343524 GCA_002778355.1 Clitarchus hookeri | reverse complement strand
AGTCAGTAATATCGGGTACGTCAGGCAGTCATATCGGGGCAGTTGTTAGTTCATCTTCACCGCCGAGAGACGTCAGTTCGAGCAGAGAGTAAGTCAGTACAACAGTTACTAAGGCCGGGATATCGGAACCCGGCCACGTCCGTCAGCCGCATCATTAAGGGGTTAGTCATATAAAAACAGTTGATCATCACCGGGCCAAGGGAAGAGTTGCGGGAGTACGAGTCCGAACCGCAGTCCAGGGAGACGCAGCACCGGCAGCACCAGGGAGGCCTACCACTTCGCTGGAACTCATTCCCAGATGACAGCCTACCCACACTCACCGAGAGTTATGTATAAAATTCGTCTCCCAAAGAAGCCCCACTCAACCACGAATTCGCCCCGTAAATCCGAGTAACCGAACTAGCACAGTACCTCACCTCTCAAGTTTTGATGTTGTGTATTTGTGAATATATACGAGACAATATATTCGTACTTCAAAATACAACAGTGATAGTCTACCTCATTAAAATACCCACAACCTCCACGCACTTTATAGTCGGTGCCTGGGGGACATTAACTCTGACCATATCAGCCGCTATGTCTTCGACAATGGCGGTACCTGCGTCAAGTTATTAGAGAAAAATATATTTTACAAAGTTGCTTATTTTACAATATTATGCATTAAAAAAAACAGAAAGCAAAAGAAACCATTTAAGTATTCACGAATGTTTTACTCATTTAATTCAGCTGTAAGACAAGCAACTGTTTTCCCTCTGGCATTGCCAACTTTACTACGTGCAAACCATTCAGCGCGCCCGTTAAAAATATGCAAGTTAGGATCAGTGACATTTTTCAAAGGTTGATGTCAAAAATTGCTCACTTTACAGTGAACATTGTATACCAACCCAGTTCGACTTGAGCATGTTTTTGCAACCGGTTTTGTTCATGAAATGATAAAGTAATACAGTTTGCTTACACAATGTATACTGTATTTTTATAACTAATGTTTTATCTCTAGTGCACCTTGATGTGCATAACTCTGTAACATACATTGATTGCCTTTGTTTTAGAAATTGTTCTGTAGTTGAGTAAATAAGATGGCGGAAAAAGTAGTCTGAAATGTTTAGTATTGTTATTAAAAATTTTCAAAAATATCAGCTTGGATGCCGAGTAAATATCAAACTTACGCCAATTAGTGTTTTGCTTGCAAGACAATATGGTAGATATAAAATTTGAAAACAATGTTTGAACAGACATTTAATAAAGGAGGCCACTGCAATATTGACTAAACAAATCAGTTTTCGTTACGTATTCACAATACATGACAATTTCATGCCGTAATTGTTACTGACAAGTGTAAGGCTGTTCNATGTGCATAATGTTGTTAACCTCAACCTGCAATTAAACTTCGAGTCAGAATAACATTAAATTAATTTTGTATGCCTATATATAATTCAAAATATTGTGTTCCATTATTTCTTCCACAAGCTATACCAATCATCCGAACCCATTTTATGCAAACAAAAAGGGGGGTATGTTCTAAAACGTTTTTGATTGCTATCCTACAGGATTATCGCCTAACACTGTCGAAATATCGTTGAATAGTGGACTGCGTACTGTCTGTCATGTATTATTTACAAGGGATTGATGAAGGGGGAAGGGGGGGAGATAGACAGAGTTTGTTTTAGGTATGTAGTGAAAATGACATATAAAATCTTTAATGATGACTGAATAAATTTTAATTTTGTCGGCGTATTCATATAGTATGTATTAGAGTAATGTTTTGACGATGAAGTCATAAACTTTATTTTATTTTATATTGAATGCCCACCTTTTGATTTTATTATCTGAGCATGAGTGCTCATGGGATGGACATGTCACAATTTTAAACATACTACAAAATGTAGGTACACAGTACAACATGTGCGTATACATACACTACAATCATCATTCAAACACTACAAACTGATGAGCTTAGGTAAACAATAAATTGTTTTGTGGCTGGAATTGGTATAGCAGTATATATCAAAAAGATTGTTTTCGCAACAAAAATTGTCATATTTTTATTTTTGCGCTGCTATCACATGAAATCACACACAATGCTTTCACCTTTTTTTGCCAGATTTTAGAAATAATATAATTTTGAATTTA
Source organism: Clitarchus hookeri (assembly GCA_002778355.1). Classification (NCBI taxonomy): domain Eukaryota; kingdom Metazoa; phylum Arthropoda; class Insecta; order Phasmatodea; family Phasmatidae; genus Clitarchus; species Clitarchus hookeri. Next base: position 341,394 of record NQII01000887.1, on the reverse strand, counting down.
AAAAATATTTTGCCAACAAACAAGTCATAATATAAATAAAGTGTTCTTAAGTTTACAATGAACCAAATTTTGTGAACAACGCATATGTGTGATTAAGCAATGTCCCTTGGCGTGTTTACGAGAAGTTATCCAGGAGGTCTATTTACTTACATTTCAAAGTGACCTTAAAGCCCAGGGTAAGGTCAACAGCCGTGCTACTGACCTTAGGCTTTTCAGGAGCTATTCAATAAGCAGTTCGATCGCCTTAACTAGCACGCTACGAACCTTAGCCTAAGGTCTGGTATGAGATGTGGTTTTAGCTCGCTGCTGACCTTACATGTTTCGTAAAATGGCGGATACTCCTGTAATTGAGTCTCGCGTGAAATTCGCAGAAAGGTGAATAAATGTTTTGCAACATGTTTAAAAATAATTTTAAAATTTATAATATCTTTCTTTACTTTTTAAAATACGTAACTAACCAATAAGGAGACGTCACGTTATATTAAAAATTTAACACCCACTATTAGTAGTTTACTTATAGCAAACGATAGACCGCTCAAATTTAAGATATAATTAAATTAAAAATAATTGGAGTATTTTTCTTAATTTAAAAATATAATCTGTTTACTCTTAGAGTAATTTTATAAAATAAAGTCTTTATTAAAAAAATGATACTTAGTAGAAAATNTACATGTTTCGTAAAATGGCGGATACTCCTGTAATTGAGTCTCGCGTGAAATTCGCAGAAAGGTGAATAAATGTTTTGCAACATGTTTAAAAATAATTTTAAAATTTATAATATCTTTCTTTACTTTTTAAAATACGTAACTAACCAATAAGGAGACGTCACGTTATATTAAAAATTTAACACCCACTATTAGTAGTTAACTTATAGCAAACGATAGACCGCTCAAATTTAAGATATAATTAAATTAAAAATAATTGGAGTATTTTTTTTAATTTAAAAATATAATCTGTTTACTCTTAGAGTAATTTTATAAAATAAAGTCTTTATTAAAAAAATTATACTTAGTAGAAAAAATAATAAGTGAATAATAAATATAGTACGTGTAAATCATGTGATGATTTTACACTTACTTATAATAAGTTATTGAAAAAATGGTATTTAATAAGATTTTATTGATTGTACTGTGCATTTGCTTTCCAAAGTACAAATCACAAATGAAATGTTGATTTATAACATCATTTATTATATTTCGTTGTCTGAGAACTTTTCAGAATCCATAGTCTGTAAAATAAAAGTTCACCACACAATTTTGGAGTGTGTGTTGTAAACTGGCCATATATTGAAAGCATGCGCGAATTTATTACATGGCACCACAAAACACATTACATTTTGGAGCATTGCGGGAAGAGAATACAATGCAAGTTTGCTATGCACTTTTTGCTTGATAATCAAGCATTTTAGTTATTTCACATCTTATGCAGACAACAGCGACATCAAGGTTGCCATAATGCCGTGTTGCCAAATATACTAAAATAAACCTTACGATTGATGAGAATTCCATAACAACAGAGCAACCTGAATACCAAATTCACGATTGTGTTGTTAAGAGATCCAGTGTGTTCAAGCTACTGACCTTAACTGTGAAAAGTTAGTGAATAGACCCTCAGGTTAACCCAGTTAGGTTAACAGTTTTTACACTATGCTTGTTTGAAAACTAATCGCTCTAAGTTGGAAAGTTGGAGAAGTTTACAAAGTTGACCTGATAATTTACTCAGTACTTGATCAACTCTAGGCTAAGTCTGCTTGATCCCAGTGTAAATTGGCTTTAGGATATGACGCACATTAATTGGAGCAAAACTATATGAACACTGCAAAAGAAAATACTCAAAATATATAAGTAAATACAGTAGAGGTATTTTTCAAGTTTACATGGCTCAGGAAATGAGTTTTCAAACATACGAATACGCAAGACGAACAAAATTTAGTTAAGCCAGTAAAACAGTGTCCATGAATTACATTTTATACCAATCTATCACTAATTTTTTTACCTATTACCGCATTTAACAAATGCACTAAATGCTCTAAGGTTTGCATTTTGAGATCCTGCTATCTCAAAAGTTTGTGTTAGTTTTAAAACTGTCTTGGTTACGTGTCTAGATCACGTGGCCAAGTTAACTCAATTAGCTCTACCCGATCACTTTTTGTAAAATACCTTTTGGTAATGAATATTTGAGAAATAGATACTGGTAAGACTTATTTTGAGATTATTAAATCACAAGTTAGCCTTCTTCAAAATATTTGGTGACGAATTTACTTTGTACTTATAGCACATGCAATACAGCCATCCCTCATTAATATGATCCCGCTTAAATATCCAGTTTATGCAAAGTAATTTTATAGTCCCATGAAATTAAATCGGTTGTATAACGTTAAACTGTTTATTTAATATGGCGAACAATTGCTATGTAGTATGAAGTGGTTTTAATCCCACAAGGTTTTAAATAAACATATTTTTATACTGTAAATACAAAACTAACCATCAGAAATAACATACTAGCAAATAAAATTTATCGTAGAAATGTAAACAAATCATCCGACTGCCACAATCGCGGGACATTCAGCGAGAAGTGATGCCCAACCTGCAGCATCCTGTGAGGGCCAGTGCCGTTGGTTGACGGCTGCACGACGCAGGACTAAATTGCCCTTTAGCGCCACATCGAAGTCGCCACAGACTGAAATGGTGCCGTGACCGGCTGTCATAGAGGTATGCAGAATGACAGAGAGTAACTTCAGTGAGGAGTCACTCTTTTGTCTGGGTGGCGATGACTAACGCATCCGCGGTCGATCGCCGTTGGTCCTCATTGCGGTCACTTCGACAGTCCGATGGTATAGTAATGAGTACCTGCAACCAGTGGCATAGCCGTTTGCGAACGCCCACGCCAGTATTCTGTTCCAAGAAGACAACGCTCGTATTCATACCGCTGCCGTCTCAAGAGCGTGCTTTGCCACCATGCATATTCTGTTGTGAACAGCCACATAAACAATCCCTAATTGAAAATGCGTGGGCAGCTTGGCTGCTCTACCGCGGCTCCGCTCTTACCGCAAAATGCGCAGGAACTGTGAGCTGATATTCATGCTGCATGTGTTGGATTATTGCCGGACACCATAAGGGGCCTGTAAACTCCATGCCGTGACGTCTAGCGGAATGTGTTCCTAAAAATGGTGACCCGGCGTCATACTAAAAGATGTATGCGTAGCGCAATAAATATTGCACATACAAGTCTCTATTTGTAATCATATTTCGTAATTGGTGATTTTCGTCTTCCTCCCTAATAACTTTCTTGTGGATGCAACAATTTTTTTTTTTTCGCGATGAGTGTATGTTACGTTAAAAATAGATCCATTTTCATATCTATAACTTAAGATATTGGAAATAGCTAAAGTATTGCAGTATATATTTGTTCAAAATTGTTCTTATAAATTTTTAAGTTAGAAAGAAGTAAAATAATATAATATGGCGAACGAGACGGAACCTTAAATAAGCTGCTTTTAAAATCAGTCAGAATCTAGACATGGTGGTGACTGGCTTGTAGTTCTACGTGGAGTAGGTACTCGCCCGTACTTAAACAAACTGCATGAAACTACTGAGGATGTTTGGCATTATAAGAATATTCAAGTATACTCTTTCCATTACAAAGAGGCTACAAAAGTAATATTGGCAACTACATTCAAGGAATTGTTGTAGAATGCATACGCTCAGAGTATTTTCATTTAATAAGACATTTAAGAGGAATGGCGCACGAAAGCCGCATATGTACCTCATTTTTGTCTCGAATTGTCTTCAGAGGATTTTTTGAAATTTTTGACGTGACCACATAAATAGTAATATTGAACACCTTTTTAAACGGTCAGATATTCACTTCCTTTGCTGTATTCAGGGCACTAATGGAAGGTACGAATGAATACCTTATTTCTTAGCTTCCACTAGTACTCCCAGAGCAATAAAGACTGTGGATATCTTACAATTAAAAATGCTGTTCAGAATTATTTTTTATCTTTTACAGTGTCAACTATTTTGATAAAATCTCTTAAAAACAAATTTTGGCGAAAGTCTGGTAGATATGATGAATTCTTTCACCAGTCACCTTAAGGACGCAAATGATAAGTGAAATTANAGAGCAATAAAGACTGTGGATATCTTACAATTAAAAATGCTGTTCAGAATTATTTTTTATCTTTTACAGTGTCAACAATTTTGATAAAATCTCTTAAAAACAACTTTTGGCGAAAGTCTGGTAGATATGATGAATTCTTTCACCAGTCACCTTAAGGACGCAAATGATAAGTGAAATTACTAAGTTTGACCTTAAAAATTACCAAATACCTTCGTATCTATTTCCTGCCGCAGTGATACTGCGAACCGATGAGCCAACCAATAGGCGAGGTTAATCACTGCCGCTACCTTAGAATGGATCTGAGATGGTCCCTTACACCTGCCGCAATTGGGTTGGCTTACCCTTGCATCGTTTTCCTTTCCCGTTTCCGGCCAAATACCGTCGAGTTCTCTAATTGATTCTTCTTTTTTCTAGCTCTTTCTTAGTGCCACAGGAAATTAGGTATTTATCCCGTATCAATTTATCATCTAAGTATTTATGCATTATTAAATATATATATATATAATTCTTTGTTTCAGATGTAACGAACGACGTTTGTAATGCAGGTGTATTTACAATATCTGAACTCAGTTACACAGCGAAACCATTAAGAAGTATATGTATTACTGTAATAAAAGGACTAATACAGGCTATTGTAATACTACGAGTACCAGAAATGCCTAATAACATTACATTTAGAAAGTAAACAAGTATGTATATTGGCGCTGTAGATATATATATATATATATATATATATATATGATGCCATATTCCACGGAACGAATTGATAAAATATGTAAGCTATTTCNTATCTATTTCCTGCCGCAGTGATACTGCGAACCGATGAGCCAACCAATAGGCGAGGTTAATCACTGCCGCTACCTTGGAATGGATCTGAGATGGTCCCTTACACCTGCCGCAATTGGGTTGGCTTACCCTTGCATCGTTTTCCTTTCCCGTTTCCGGCCAAATACCGTCGAGTTCTCTAATTGATTCTTCTTTTTTCTAGCTCTTTCTTAGTGCCACAGGAAATTAGGTATTTATCCCGTATCAATTTATCATCTAAGTATTTATGCATTATTAAATATATATATATATAATTCTTTGTTTCAGATGTAACGAACGACGTTTGTAATGCAGGTGTATTTACAATATCTGAACTCAGTTACACAGCGAAACCATTAAGAAGTATATGTATTACTGTAATAAAAGGACTAATACAGGCTATTGTAATACTACGAGTACCAGAAATTCCTAATAACATTACATTTAGAAAGTAAACAAGTATGTATATTGGCGCTGTAGATATATATATATATATATATGATGCCATATTCCACGGAACGAATTGATAAAATATGTAAGCTATTTCCCGCTCTGGATCAAATGCGGTAACTAGTCAGTTTATGTATTTTTCATCTCATTAGTCACGTATTCATCATGCATTTTGTAATCGTAATTAGAAATAACTTAATGTGATATTTCAATTTTGATTAGAAGCGAAAAATTCTAAAAGCAGGCAGGTGCTCAAAATATGTTTTATTTATATTTTGCTGCTTTCTGTAACTTGATGAGGTAATTTTTTTTTGTACGACATCGGACACATATGTATGAAAAAAAAAATCAAGATTGCCACAAAAATACAGGCTTTAATACGGTAGTCGCTTGCGTTTCAAAGCCAAGGCCTTTCAAAACATGATGCATTTCATCTCAGCTATTATTTCATAGAAAATTTGCNCCGCTTGCGTTTCAAAGCCAAGGCCTTTCAAAACATGATGCATTTCATCTCAGCTATTATTTCATAGAAAATTTGCTGCTCGTTGTGTTCGTAGTTATTTTTCGACTACACGGGTCGTGTTTTTTTCTCCACAGAAAAAATGTAAAATGCCATGTCTGCACATTAAAAACAAATTTGAGCTCACCATAAAATATTTTTTTAAACTAGGATCTATGAAGTATTTCGAGGTGATTACTAGTTCATTTTGTGGACACAGAATTTTTTTATTTCCATTTTGTACCGTTTTCTAATAAAGAGCAATTTTATAATAACTTCAAAATAATTTCACCTTCCCAAAAATTTGGCAGGTTTTTTTTAAACAAGGTATAGTTCCTAAAACATATATTTTTCCAGTGGAATAACTTATTTTCGAAGAGGTGGAGGCAATCTCCATCACTAAGTGTGGTCTGATAGTCGAGCTTCATGAAGGCACGTGTGTTTTTTTTTTACCTCCTGCCCCCATTTTACTTTTCGCGCCGCCGTATGTTTGTATTCGACCCCAGGCGCGGTCGATGCGCCCCAGCTGTTGCGGGGGTGGTTGACCGTACCGCNATGCGCCCCAGCTGTTGCGGGGGTGGTTGACCGTACCGCAAGAACGGCCTGGACCTCGTCTTGCTCTATAGTTCAGCCAAGGTTTACTCTGCTCGTGTTAGGAAAAAAGCCAGATGACAAATAAAAAAGTTTAACACAGGAAAAATTTTCCCCGCATAATACTCTGGTGTTCCAAAGAGGTCGCTTTCAAGCCGGTTGTAATTGGTGACTGTTCGTGTTTCGTACCTGTCCAATTAAAAATATTAACTATTATCTTTATTTTACAAATTTTATTGATGCCCTCCAATACTGTGTACAAGAATAAACAGTAAAATTATAATAGTGTTTGGCTTATTTTAGTGAAGAAAGTTACAAGATTTAAGAGCAAAATAAAAATTATTACCGTGAAAAANATAATAGTGTTTGGCTTATTTTAGTGAAGAAAGTTACAAGATTTAAGAGCAAAATAAAAATTATTACCGTGAAAAACAATTTATTGACGATATTTCTTTTAATTTCCCACTCTAGTGCGAAGAACGAAGTTTATTATTTACGTACGTTCTAACATACTACAAATCGGAATATTCAAACAAAGTTATATTTTAAGAAGAATATAATAATAACATTTGTTTACATGCAAAACGAATAAAAATNAGGAATATTCAAACAAAGTTATATTTTAAGAAGAATATAATAATAACATTTGTTTACATGCAAAACGAATAAAAATGTGGTACACTTGTAACATCCTTGCTTTATGGCAGAGAACATTTTTATTTGCTGAACTATTAACATTGAGCTTTCCAATCGGGATAGAGTAAACCTTAGCTCAGTCAACCCTCTCCTACCCCTACCTGCACCCTTCCCTTTACCGCCTCCCCAGGACCTGCCACTCGCCGACCTGGTCAGCGCAAGGCTGGTCATGTAGGCTGCACCCGATACGCTTGTATGTCGATCCGAGCGCAGATCGACCACCTCCCGTATGTGAAACTAGACCCTTACATGAGTATCGATATTCCTCTTGATTGCCGTTTGGTTTGAGGACGGCTTCNCTCCCGTATGTGAAACTAGACCCTTACATGAGTATCGATATTCCTCTTGATTGCCGTTTGGTTTGAGGACGGCTTCGCCGCACACAACCACCGAATACGGCAATAGAGTTTGTGTCCACCAAGAACAATTACAGTAATTTAGTAATAAGGATTTCCTTTACTAACGTTCTCTCTTATCTAGCAGTCCCGAAAAGATAGGAGACGGACAGAGATANTTAGTAATAAGGATTTCCTTTACTAACGTTCTCTCTTATCTAGCAGTCCCGAAAAGATAGGAGACGGACAGAGATATAGAAGAGAGTAGTAGCAGATTCAAAACTTCATGGGAAGTGTTCAAAAGCAAATAAATATTTCTTTGCCCTGAAACAGTAACGTGCTAAAAAAAAAANTCAAAACTTCATGGGAAGTGTTCAAAAGCAAATAAATATTTCTTTGCCCTGAAACAGTAACGTGCTAAAAAAAAAACTAATCTTACTGTAGCTGTAAATTACAGTGCCACAAAACAATAATGAAACCAGAGCTAGCCTATGNAAAAAAAAAAACTAATCTTACTGTAGCTGTAAATTACAGTGCCACAAAACAATAATGAAACCAGAGCTAGCCTATGGAGCAGAAACATGGACACTTAAAAAAAACAACCGAGAAGGTACTAATAGCTTTTGAAAACAAAATTCCGAGAAAGATTTTTGAACCTATTCAAGAAAACTGACCATGACGCGTAAAGAAAAACTCAGAAATCGGAAGCCTCTATGGTGACCCAGATGTTGTAGAAACTACCAAAAGCAAAAAACTTTGCAAGATTTTTTTCTTATTATGTTTATGAAGAGGTGATAAAAATAAAGTAATTTTCCACAGAATAATCAATATATCTTTGTCCCATGAGACTATGCTGGTTTTTTTAAATTTTATCTCCAGTGTATTGAAGGGGGTATAATTGATTTTTATAATTTCCTGTATCTTATTTTTTTAAATATATTTATATTTCAATGCTTTTTGTTTCAGGATTTATATAAATTTCTCCTCCAGAGGACGAGCAATGTTAAAGTGTATTTTCGTGGATTGTTCAGTATCTCTTAAAGACTGAATGAGGAAATAACTCGAAAAGGTTTAGTTCTAATGATGTATTTATAAATGTCTAAGTTCTTAATTTAGAATTTTAAAAAATCCATGGGAAGGGAGGTAAAAGGTTAAAAACTGTTTTCCNTTAATATTTATTTATTTTTCAATGCTTTTTGTTTCAGGATTTATATAAATTTCTCCTCCAGAGGACGAGCAATGTTAAAGTGTATTTTCGTGNTAAATATATTTATATTTCAATGCTTTTTGTTTCAGGATTTATATAAATTTCTCCTCCAGAGGACGAGCAATGTTAAAGTGTATTTTCGTGGATTGTTCAGTATCTCTTAAAGACTGAATGAGGAAATAACTCGAAAAGGTTTAGTTCTAATGATGTATTTATAAATGTCTAAGTTCTTAATTTAGAATTTTAAAAAATCCATGGGAAGGGAGGTAAAAGGTTAAAAACTGTTTTCCCAAATTCAGTAACATTTATTAGACTCTGCTATTTGCCTATAAAGGTAATATATAATGATGCCCAAATCAATCTATGCACAAAAACATGTCTCATACCAGATAAATAAAAACGTTTTATTTTACCACCCATTTACATCTCTAAGTTGCAAAGTTGCAGTCTTAACCGCTTGTATTCGGGAGAATTAACCAAAAGGTATTTCCATTCCCTTTAAAATATTGAATATGTCTGATTTATTAACTGCGTTTTATTGCGTGCTCACCAGACTTAAGTTTTTTTATCTGTTGCGTAGGAGGGGCGTTGAGTTGCAAAATGATGGCAATGTATGACATCACATGCGAAAAAATGTTCACATCTAGAAACTAACTGTTGGTTAAAAAATCACTTTAAGCAATAAATGCGCAGAATGAAATTTACATTTTTTGTCTTTGCCAAAAATTAAAGAGTCTTGCATATTTTAGTTACAGAGGCCTGAATCTGATTATGTTTTGTTTAACGCTTGATGTTGTCATGGAAAAACTGTTATTTCTTGAAAACTATTCGTATAATAAAATATTCCTTTAAACAAAAAAAAAATGTTGAAAATTTAATGGGGAACATATTTAATCTTTACTATAAATAACGTTGCTGTCATCATTTTTGAAACAGAGGTCTGAATTTATTGTATTTTGTGTTCCCTATCTAATATTGTTTTCCTGTTGTTCTTTGCGGATTTTTTTAAAACGCAGTAGCAATTTTTGTTTGTTTGCTACACGGTTGTTGCTAACGTGAATGTATTACAAAGAGTGACTCCGACAATGACAGGCACGCAAGTAGTCAAAGTGTGTCCTAGTTGTAACACTATGCAGAATGACGCCTGATCCATCATCTGTGAACAGTCTTTATGAAGCATTAAAGAGAGTTTATCAAAGTGGAAATGTTTTGGTCGACATCACTTCTGAAATCAGATTTTCCAAAAATGAGATCATCATAACTATGTGATGTTTTACGTGTTCTCAAATTTCAGAGAGTTTTTTTTTTTTGAGGCGCCGATCTGGGACTATAACAGTTTTCAATCAAAATCTGTTTCGAGTGATTAGTTTTATACTACTGTGTTTCTGTGCTATCATTGTGTATGCACTATGACACTAATATTTTTCACCACTTAAATGTATATTTTCAGCAGCAAATATTGGTCTTGTGCCTCTCTTGACAAAGTTATATAAAAGCCAACCAGTACAGTAAAACCTCGATTAACCGTCACCCTTTTAACCGTCAGTCTCTATTAACCGCCACCCCGCTAGCGCAAAAAAATTGTATGTTTCCGCGTCAGCGCCGAGCCGGATCGTCTGTCGAGGCTCTATGATGAGTAGTGACGACTGTACTGCACACCTGCACTGTGCGTGAGTCATTGGCGGCAAGGGCAGTGACCTTGGGTTTGCGCGCCCACCCCCCCTTACACTGTCTTCTGCATTCCACTGCTACTGTTTCAGTTCAGTACGGTGCGTGGCTTACTACAGTGAACCGAAGTTTTTGCCGATTTCGAGTGCAGTGCCTACTAGTGTTCGTGCTTTACCGTTTATTGTTGACAGTGCTGTTTATACGTAGTGTGGGTTGCTCTTCTGTTATGGCTGAGAAACGGAAACGTGTGGTTTTGGGACTCGACAAAAAACTAGAAATTATTAAACGATTGAAGAAAGGTGAAACAGCTACAAGTCTGGCTCAGATTTATGGTGTTGCAAGAACAACCGTAAATGATTTAAAACGTGATGCAGATAAAATTGAGGAACACGTATCAAAAATGCAAAACACAGATGGAGATGTCAAGACTAGAAAAACAATGAGACCAGCAAAATTTGAACAACTCGATAGTGCTGTTTATCAGTGGTTCGTTCAAGCCCGAAGCCAAGGGATACCCCTTTCTGGACCCATTATAGTGACGAAGGCGATGGACATGAACAAAAAACTAGATGGCGACCCAACCTTCAAAGCCAGCATGGGATGGCTTGAAAAGTTTAAGTTTCGTCACGGCATTCGACAACTGGACATTACCGGCGAAAAACTTAGCTCAGACAGTGCTGTTGTAGAGGGCTTTAGAGCAGAATTTACTGCAAAAATGTACGATCTTAATCTCAGTAGGGAACAAGTGTATAATTGTGACGAAACTGGACTTAACTGGAAAGCTCTGCCACAAAAGACACTGGCTTCATTCTCAGAAAAATCTGCTCCAGGTTTTAAGATCCAAAAAGATCGAATCACTGCAATGGTGTGTGCAAATGCCACAGGCAATCATAGATTACCCTTAGCAGTGATAGGAAAATCTAAAAAACCCCGTGCATTTAAAAATTTGAATTTGAACGCTTTACCAGTAAATTACTATGCTCAAAAAAACGCTTGGATGGACCAAACGATTTTTTTCGACTGGTTTCACAAAGTGTTTGTTCCCCAAGTAAGAGCTCATCTTGCAGAGAAGAAATTACCACAGGAAGCATTGTTGCTCATGGACAACGCCCCTTCCCACCCTTACAATGAACTTCAAAGTGATGACGGTAAAATAAAGTGTTTCTTTCTTCCTGCAAACACAACACCTCTCATTCAGCCCATGGACCAGGGTGTGATTGAGAACATGAAGCGACGCTACAGGAAGGCTTTTATTGAAAGTTTGCTGTCTTCTGACGACGCTACAACGGTTAAGGAGTTTTGGAGAACATACAACATCAAGGATGCAATTTTTAATGTTGCCAACGCGTGGTCAGATCTCACGGCAACAAACCTGAAGAACGCTTGGAATAAATTATGGCCTGAACCTTCTACTGAGGAATCTGCAGAACATGAGCCTGTCAGTGTTGACGAAATAGTGCAGCTTTGTAACAACGGACTGATAGATGAAACTTTATCAACTCAAGAAGTGACAGACTGGTTAAACAGTGACAATCAGGATGGAGGCTTTCAAATCTTGAGTGATGATGAAATTGTTTCCAATGTTTTGCAACTTGATGACGGTGGTGATCATGAAGACGTGGAAGAAGCTGAACCGGCGCTTGATAACAACCCAGGAATCACCCATTCAGAAGCGGAATCGATGTTAACACAGTGCATTGACTGGTTCGAGCGTCAAGAGGAGGCTACCGGGACCCAGGTGCTTCTTCTCAGAAAAATCAGAAACATGGCCGCCCAAAAAGCTCGACGGGGAAAGAAACAAAAGAAAATGACGTATAATTTTAAAAACTAAATACTGTACCGGTAACGTAAGTTTTTAGAGTACAGTACGTACATGTATAGTTGATATTTCATTGTTTTCTTAATAAAATATTTTAATAAAGTATTTTTCACTTGAACTGGCGTGGTTTTGTTTTTTCTCTTTTAAAATCATTTCACATTAAGTACTGCGCAGCAATCATCACAATTAGGACTTACAATGGCGCCGTTATAACATGCAAGGCAGTGAATTGCGATGTTGCCACGCCAAACACTGTCTAGGTGCTAAGTTGTAGCGGCGCTATTATTATTTCTGTTATCCGTCTATTCGGTTATCCGTCATGGTCCCGGTCCCGAGGGTGACGGTTAATCGAGGTTCTACTGTAGTTCATTTTCTGCATGGGAAATTACAGTCCTTGCTATTCGCATTATCCCCTGGAACATGTGTACGATGTAGACAGATTAAAATTATTAAATGCGTCTAAATCACCTGTAGATCGTTTCCCCTGATAAAGCATCAAAACAGTTCCAGTGTTTATTTTTGTTCTGTAATTTTTTACAATGTTAAGTAGCTCTAAGTCCCAGACCCCTTCCAACTTCACCAATTATATCTTCTGGTTCAGGTTGATCGACAAATTCTAGGCTGCGAGTTTCTATTCTAAGGCAGTTTTGACGTATGCTACCTAAGATTTTAGGCAAAGGCATATATTTATATTTTTTTTTAAGAAAGGCTACCGTAGCTCTCACTGATCCACGCTTTCTGTACAATTTTATATTCCTGAATGTTTGCCCATTTTATTAGAACTGACAACTGACACAACCAACTCAAAGCTATCCTTATTGCATCAAATACAAGCAGTCCCATCAGATTATCTCTAATAGTTTATCTGTTATTCACGTTCAAAGAATGTAAACATTAATTTGGGGCATACTAAATGTTTCCTATTAAATTCTCAATTTTTTTTTCATTTTAAGTATAATTATATACAACACGTAGTTTTCAAGAAATAACCTTTTTTCCTCCCATAACATCCAGCACTAAACACACAAAAAAATTAGGATGGCCAAACTTATTCATTTTTGGCAAAGACAAAATTTGTTGATTTTTTCTGTACATTTATTGATTAGTGTTATTTGATACAACTGACGTTTTCGATATATGAATATTTTTCGCAGGTAATACCATATACTGCCACCGTTTTGAAACTTACCGTCCCTTCTATGCAGAGAAGGACACCCTAACTGGAAAGCAAGTTAAAAAAAAAATAAAGATACGCCTAGCATGCGAGAACAAAATGCAATTAAGAAGTCAGACGTGACAAAATTCTTAAAGTATAACCTTATTTGTGACAAAGGACTCATGAGTAAGGTGGTTTTCATACCGCGCATGCACTATCGAATATAAGAGACTTCATTGCCCTTGAAGATCAGTTTTGTTATGGATGCAATGAGGGCGCTAAAGGTGGCAGGGACTGAAATGATGAACTGTTTCTCACATAGGCAGATCTGTATGGTTTGCTCCTGTGTAAAATCACCTAGCAACTTGGTATTCCTAGCACCTTTAGGTGTTACCCATTACTGTGGTAAACAATGTACAGAGTGAGTATAAAAGAATACCCCAATTTCGAAGATCTATAATATAAAAACCAAAGAACCTACAACCTTGATTGACCAATCAAATGAACCGAGGAACAATGGAGTTTATTTATCATACAATCATAAATGTTCAATGTGACCACTACGAGCGGCCCGAACGTTATCCATGCGATAATCAAACTCGTTCCACACTCTTGTCAGCATGTCCGGTGTTACGGTTTGGATGGCGTTCGTAAACCTTGTTCTGAGATCGTCAATGTTAGCCGGCAATGGTGGACAAAACACTTAATCCTTTATGTACCCCCATACGAAAAAATCGCACGCGGTAATATCCGGGCCTCTTGGGGACCAGTGATGAAGAGCCTGGTCACCAGCTGCTCCTCGACCAATCGAGCGTTGCGGCAACGTCTCGTTCAGGTATCCGCGAACAGCCAGGGGCCAATGGGGTGGCGCACCACCCTGCTGTAAAATTGAATCCCCTGCCGCCTCTTCTAACTGAGGAAACAACCACTCTCTAAGTACGTCCAAATAAGGGATTCCCCCAAAGTGAACGTATTTTGCGCCGTATCCAATGACACTGTTTTCGGCCCTTTCTTTTTTCTTGAGCCCAATGTTACTGGAATCCCTTCGGACTAACTCCTGCAGACTCACTCCTACCGACTGACTCTTGACGACTGACTTGCGCCGACCGACTTCTGCAGAATGACTTCTGCCGGCTGACTCCTGGGGACTGAATCTTGCCGACTGACTCCTGCCGCCGACTGACTCCTACCAATGGACTCTTGACGACTGACTTCTGTAGACCGACTCCTGCCGACCGACTTCTGCCGGCTAACTCCTGCGGACTTAATCCTCCCGACTGACTCCTGCCGAGTGACTCTTGCAGACAGACTCCTGCCAAGATGTAACTGATTTGCTGGTTTAATAACAACTAACCTCTGAGGCATGAATATATTCATTTATATATGCAGATAATACATCGTGTTAATTTAATGTAATTGGTATAAGCCATTTGTAGATACCTGTATAATTCGTGAGTTCAATGACCTGTAGACTATACTCCATTGTCGTATGTAAAATAACGCAAATATCACTGTTCATTGGTTGCTTGTTGTATTAGCGGAAGACGGTGATTCGGTCTGCAATTTATTGTATGTTTGTTATTGGCTCAGAGTTGTCTAGGAGGTGTAAACTGACGGGTGGGCCATTAGAATAAGCAATACAAACGTACGAGGTTTTTATTTCTAGCTTGTCCCGAAATGAAACAGCGAATTTTTCAGGTCTCTAGCCATTTGTCATTTGGCGCATGGCTGATGCTGTTTTAAAAGCTAGCGGCCGACGAATTCTCAAGCTAAACGAACAGATGCTGGAGAACTCACTACTAATACCACACACTCACGAGCATGCCTACGACCAATGATGTATCACCATCTGATTAAGACTCGAACCGGCGACACACTCGCGAACATCTTCGATGCCCAGAAGCAAGTTTCCCTATTTGCGAAGCGTTTCGCAAAACTTTTTAACAACCATTCATCCATTGTACGAACTTGCCCTCTCTAATCTCTTATCGGAACAAGTTGTGGACACTCCATATAATTGGATGAACATTTCTGGTACTGCCCTATTAAGAAGTTCGGCTTATACTCAGAGACGGACTTGTGCCATACATTTTAAAAGGCATGTACCGAAGCTTATGCACTCCACATAAAGGCGATTTTTGTAGTATTTTTTATTTAAATAAAACCGAATTTCATAATATTAATTAAGTTTAATAGAAGTATTTGAATTTCTTTATTAGTTAGTTTCTACAAATTATTTCAAATAACATAGTTGTTTCCAAGATTCTCACCAAATATATTATATTTACAATATTTTTCCTGTTGGTTAAAAATTATTACATAACATCGTTGCTAAACGATCAAACAGCAAAGAAATTTATTTTTGTTACACATTCAGCTAATGTATCATTGAGTGTATCATTAGGTAATATTTCTGAATATTGGTTTTCTTGCTTGCAAATAGCAAATGAGTGAATACAACAAAAATTAAGTTATAGCCTGCAGTTAGTTTACATATTTAGAGAATATATAAAAAATAATATTTCTGAACATTCGTGCAGTGAAAAATCTAAATTAGTCAGTACTGCCCATATTAATTTACCGTATTGTTGCATATTCCTAAACAATGCCACATAGCGATTGTAGCGTCCACCACCAGTGACGTTGCATTGATGCTGTAAGGCCTTTTAGTCTTGGTGGTCATGGCTCGGCCCGCATGTGCGTGGCCCAGAAAATTAAACGCTTGACGCCTGTAGCTTGGTGGGGGGAGGGGGGTCTATTCCGGACACATTTTAGAGTTATAAAAATGTTGTATCGGCGAACCCAAACATTTCTCAACATCCTGCATACGTACATATACACACTCATTATTAAAAAATTATCACCCTGAATGTATTATCGCAGGGGCATGTAAGTGGTTACAGGCATAGGACATGACAGTATGTACAGAGAAAATTCAAGATAGATTCTCACACCAGGCATGTATTGCCGGGGAACAAAACTTGCAGGATGTACTTAGTATGGCGGTGGACCACCCGTAGTCCTGAGATAGGCGGCGATACGGNCATGCCTACGACCAATGATGTATCACCATCTGATTAAGACTCGAACCGGCGACACACTCGCGAACATCTTCGATGCTCAGAAGCAAGTTTCTCTATTTGCGAAAGGCATGTACCGAAGCTTATGCACTCCACATAAAGGCGATTTTTGTAGTATTTTTTATTTAAATAAAACCGAATTCCATAATATTAAACAAGTTTAATATAAGTATTTGAAATTCTTTAATAGTTAGTTTCTACAAATTATTTCAAATAACATAGTTGTTTCCAAGACTCTCACCAAATATATTATATTTACAATACTTTTCCTGTTGGTTAAAAATTATTACATAACATCGTTGCTAAACGATAAAACCGCAAAGAAATTGATTTTTGTTACACATTCAGCTAATGTATCAGTGAGTGTATCATTAGGTTATATTTCTGAATATTGGTTTTCTTGCTTGCAAATAGCAAATGAGTGAATACAACAAAAATTAAGTTATAGCATGCAGCTAGTTTATATATTTAGAGAATATATAAAAAATAATATTTGTGAACATTCGTGCAGCGAAAAATCTAAATTAGTCAGTACTGCCTATATTAATCTACCGTATTGTTGCATATTCCTAAACAATGCCACATAGCGATTGTAGCGTCCACCACCAGTGACGTCGCATTGATGCTGTAAGGCCTTTTAGTCTCGGTGGTCACCGCTCGGCCCGCATGTACGTGGCCCAGAAAATTAAACGCTTGACGCCTGTAGCTTGGAGGGGGGAGGGGGTCTATTCCGGACACATTTTAGTGTTATAAAAATGTTGTATCGGCGAACCCAAACATTTCTGAACATCCTGCATACATACATATACACACTCATTATTAAAAAATTATCACCCTGAATGTATTATCGCAGGGGTACGTAAGTGGTTACAGGCATAGGACATGACAGTATGTATAGAGAAACATCAAGATATTGTCTCACACCAGGCATGTATTGTCGGGGAACAAAACTTGCAGGATGTACTTAGTATGGCGGTGGACCACCCGTAGTCCTGAGATAGGCGGCGATACGGTNCGGGGAACAAAACTTGCAGGATGTACTTAGTATGGCGGTGGACCACCCGTAGTCCTGAGATAGGCGGCGATACGGTCGGGCATGGAAGCATACAACTGACCCTCAAAATACGCCGTAGTTACAGCTAGCCGGAGTTGCTGTTCAATCTGGCCCCAAATATTCTCAATGGTCGAGATGTCTGGAGACATTGCTGACCAAGGAAGCACGTTAACATTACAAAGGCAGGCCATAGATGCCCGTGCTGTATGAGTCAGGACATTAACCTACTGGAAAATAGGTTTTAAAGCTGCATTAGGAAAGGGAGTTCATATGCTCACACAATTTCCTGGACTTATCGCCGCGGCCTCAGCGTTCATTCAATCACCACGAGTGGTGTGCGAGAATAGTAGGAAATTGCACCCAACACCATGACACCACTCGTTGGTGCGGTGTGCCACTCTACAATGTAGCGTGTATCATGGCGATGGCCAGGACGCTCCAAACTTGATTTGGCAGTCGTTTGTGTCCATAAAGAACCGGGATTTGTCGTTGAACACCACTCGTTACCAATCTACAAGCTGCCATGTTGCTCGTTCCTGGCAGAAGGTAGCACATGCTCGGCGATGCTCAGGACCTGATGGTAGATGTCGTAAGAGATACCGCGTCAACAGACCCCGCTTGCTAGTCGCCTGGCTATGCTACTGGTGGACACAGGCTAGTTCCTTGATGCTGCGACATGTCCATGGATGGTGCCGTGACATGCCCATGGATGGTTGGCCACGACCCTCGTGGAGTGCTTACCACCTGTTGCAAGATTAAACGATCCTCACTGCTCGTGGTCCACCAGGGTCTACCAGAGCTTTCTCGACAGANAAGATTAAACGATCCTCACTGCTCGTGGTCCACCAGGGTCTACCAGAGCTTTCTCGACAGATGTGTGAACCCACCTGTCCCCACTGCGTCCAACACCGCCTTACAGTGTAGGGATAACGGTTAAAGTGGCGAGCAATGCGCCAAAACATCCAACCTACCTGTCGGAGAACGACGATGAAGCCTCTCTCAAACACATTTAGCTGGGAAAAGATTTATCGAATGCGCCGTCGAGGCATGCTGTGTGTCCACTGAACTTGGCTCTGTGTCTCACACTGGCCTTATTCGGTTTCTTGCAGCTATGAATGGTGGAGGGATATACTGAGTGGTCCACCTAACGTGGACACAACCAATACTTCCAGAACGGGAGCAGATCAAGAAATGCGGTTTTCGCTAAATAAAATTACGTATGGGGGCAAGTAATTTGCCGCACAGTGCCTATTCGTAACAGGTGTATGGACAGAAATAATTAAAGCACATATGATTTTTCCCCTGGAAACATACATTTATTTAAACAACATCTGAAAGTACATGCAAAGTGAAATTCAGTGATACAGCATATGCATGGAAAGTAACACGGAACACCAAGAAATAATGTGCAAATATGATTAAGTTAAGTGGGCTGGTAGCATGAGTCAGTGGACCAGTACTCACAGCTGTAAGCAAGCAACACGCACCGTGACTCACCCTGGTGAGGCCGCTTCCAGAAGTGCAGCGCTTAATTTCATGGGGCAAGTGGCACGGAATGCAATATTGGACAAAGGAGAGCACCGCAGCGGAGGGAAGACGGGCAATGTGAGTGCAAGGCTGATATAAATGCATTAAATTTTATTCAGATACCAACGTTATAAAGGAAACTTGTTTCCTAGTCGTTAACTGTTCTGAGAAACGAGTTCGTACAGATGCACAATAAAAATAGAACAAACCAACCTAAGGAGAAATGCAATAGCATCCGCAATCATAGTACAAAAGAACACAGTTATGGATGAAACACTTAACATTAGGTCTTTTCACAGCATGTGCTCGATGTGTTTACCATCGACAGCAATACACACCTGTAAACGCACATGTAGCGAGCTACGAGCGGCCTGAAGTGTTTTTGGCGTAATGTGTCTGCAAGCTGCCACTATGCGTTCCTGCATGTATTCTGGCGTCGTAGTAACCGTTTTGCACACCCTATCTTTCAGTGTTCCCTAAAGAAAAATCGAGAGTTCTGATGTTGGGGGAGGCGAGCTGGCCATCTTACAAAATCACCATGCCTTAATGATCGATTTGGAAACGTTTCAATTAACACTCGCCTTGTCAACAAAGCAAAATGCGCAGGACAACCATCATTCTGAAACCACATATCTGGACGTATGTCAAACAGTATGCTTCCAGAAATGCTGGTAAAGATTCTTTGAGGAAATGGGCTTACGTACACCCGGTCATTGTTACTTGAATGACGTAATTTCCAACGATTAAAAACCATACGTTCGATTTCCACTGTCGCTGATGCTCGTGCTGGACTCAAAGTGGATTCTCCGTCGCCCAGTAGTACATATGTCGTAAATTTACGCGCCCATGATTTGTGAAGGTCACTTCATAGATAAATGGTACGTTCCCCAGAAAATTGTTGTCATCCCTTAAAGACATCAGAACAAACCTACAAAACTGAATACGCTGCTGGAAATCACCTTCATGTAATACCTGATGAAGAACCACGTTATATGGATGGAATTTCCGTTGGCGCAGTATCCATAATACACTTGTTTTACTTATTCCTACAAATTTGAAAAGTCCTCGTGTACTGACATCGGGGTTTGCATCGACACGTGCCNTACACTTGTTTTACTTATTCCTACAAATTTGAAAAGTCCTCGTGTACTGACATCGGGGTTTGCATCGACACGTGCCAACACATCGTGTTGATGCGTCTCGCCCGTAGCAGCCTTTTGTCGCACTCGTGTTGTGGAATTCCAGTCCCATTGTGACAATAGACGAGTGCAAATTCTTTGTATCGTTTGCCGTGAGATGGGCGTACGATTACGATACCTTNATGTGTGAACCCACCTGTCCCCACTGCGTCCAACACCGCCTTACAGTGTAGGGATAACGGTTAAAGTGGCGAGCAACGCGCCAAAACATCCAACCTACCTGTCGGAGAACGACGATGAAGCCTCTCTCAAACACATTTAGCTGGGAAAAGATTTATCGAATGCGCCGTCGAGGCATGCTGTGTGTCCACTGAACTTGGCTCTGTGTCTCACACTGGCCTTATTCGGTTTCTTGCAGCTAGGAATGGTGGAGGGATATACTGAGTGGTCCACATAACGTGGACACAACCAATACTTCCAGAACGGGAGCAGATCAAGAAATGCGGTTTTCGCTAAATAAAATTACGTATGGGGGCAAGTAATTTGCCGCACAGTGCCTATTCGTAACAGGTGTATGGACAGAAATAATTAAAGCACATATGATTTTTCCCCTGGACACATACATTTATTTAAACAACATCTGAAAGTACATGCAAAGTGAAATTCAGTGATACAGCATATGCATGGAAAGTAACACGGAACACCAAGAAATAATGTGCAAATATGATTAAGTTAAGTGGGCTGGTAGCATGAGTCAGTGGACCAGTACTCACAGCTGTAAGCAAGCAACACGCACCGTGACTCACCCTGGTGAGGCCGCTTCCAGAAGTGCAGCGCTTAATTTCATGGGGCAAGTGGCACGGAATGCAATATTGGACAAAGGAGAGCACCGCAGCGGAGGGAAGACGGGCAATGTGAGTGCAAGGCTGATATAAATGCATTAAATTTTATTCAGATACCAACGTTATAAAGGAAACTTGTTTCCTAGTCGTTAACTGTTCTGAGAAACGAGTTCGTACAGATGCACAATAAAAATAGAACAAACCAACCTAAGGAGAAATGCAATAGCATCCGCAATCATAGTACAAAAGAACACAGTTATGGATGAAACACTTAACATTAGGTCTTTTCACAGCATGTGCTCGATGTGTTTACCATCGACAGCAATACACACCTGTAAACGCACATGTAGCGAGCTACGAGCGGCCTGAAGTGTTTTTGGCGTAATGTGTCTGCAAGCTGCCACTATGCGTTCCTGCATGTATTCTGGCGTCGTAGTAACCGTTTTGCACACNCAAGTCGTTAAATGTTCCGAGAAACGAGTGCGTACAGATGCACAATAAAAATAGAACAAACCAACCTAAGGAGAAATGCAATAGCATCCGCAATCATAGTACAAAAGAACACAGTTATGGATGAAACACTTAACATTAGGTCTTTTCACAGCATGTGCTCGATGTGTTTACCATCGACAGCAATACACACCTGTAAACGCACATGTAGCGAGCTACGAGCGGCCTGAAGTGTTTTTGGCGTAATGTGTCTGCAAGCTGCCACTATGCGTTCCTGCATGTATTCTGGCGTCGTAGTAACCGTTTTGCACACCCTATCTTTCAGTGTTCCCTAAAGAAAAATCGAGAGTTCTGATGTTGGGGGAGGCGAGCTGGCCATCTTACAAAATCACCATGCCTTAATGACCGATTTGGAAACGTTTCAATTAACACTCGCCTTGTCAACAAAGCAAAATGCGCAGGACAACCATCATTCTGAAACCACATATCTGGACGTATGTCAAACAGTATGCTTCCAGAAATGCTGGTAAAGATTCTTTGAGGAAATGGGCTTACGTACAGCCGGTCATTGTTACTTGAATGACGTAATTTCCAACGATTAAAAACCATACGTTTGATTTCCACTGTCGCTGATGCTCGTGCTGGACTCAAAGTGGATTCTCCGTCGCCCAGTAGTAGATATGTCGTAAATTTACGCGCCCATGATTTGTGAAGGTCACTTCATAAATGGTACGTTCCCCAGAAAATTGCTGTCATCCCTTAAAGACATCAGAACAAACCTACAAAACTGAATACGCTGCTGGAAATCACCTTCATGTAATACCTGATGAAGAGCCACGTTATATGGATGGAATTTCCGTTGGCGCAGTATCCATAACACACTTGTTTTACTTATTCCTACAAATTTGAAAAGTCCTCGTGTACTGACATCGGGGTTTGCATCGACACGTGCCAACACATCGTGTTGATGCGTCTCGCCCGTAGCAGCCTTTTGTCGCACTCGTGTTGTGGAATTCCAGTCCCATTGTGACAATAGACGAGTGCAAATTCTTTGTATCGTTTGCCGTGAGATGGGCGTACGATTACGATACCTTGCACGATACATTTTGACGGCTTGCTTGGTATTTCTGCCACACTCGTCGTAAATAAGTAGAGCGTCCAGTTTTTCCTCATTCGTGAACTTCGTTGCATACGTACCACCACACACTGCAATTCCACTTATCATAACAGATTATAGAAACTGGTGCCGCGCTGCTATTAGGAAACGGGCCCACCAGGATGAGTCACGGTGCGTGTTGCTTGCTTACTGCTGTGAGTACAGGTCCACTGACCTATGCTACTGGCCCACTTAACTTTAATCATATTTGCACATTATTTCTTTTCGTTCCTGTGTTACTTTTCGTTGCATATGATATATCACTGAATTCTTCTTTGCAAATACTTTCAGATGCTTTTAAAATAAATTTATGTTTCCAAGCGAAAAATTATATATGGTTTAAATATTTCTGTCCATACACATGCTACGAATAGTCTCTTTGCTGTAATTTACTTGCCCCCGTACGCAATTTAGTTTAATGGAAACAGCATTTCGTGACCTNTTCACGATACATTTGGACGGCTTGCTTGGTATTTCTGCCACACTCGTCGTAAATAAGTAGAGCGTCCAGTTTTTCCTCATTCGTGAACTTCGTTGCATACGTACCACCACACACTGCAATGCCACTTATCATAACAGATTATGGAAACTGGTGCTGCGCTGCTATTAGGAAACGGGCCCACCAGGATGAGTCACGGTGCGTGTTGCTTGCTTACTGCTGTGAGTACAGGTCCACTGACCTATGCTACTGGCCCACTTAACTTAATCATATTTGCACATTATTTCTTTTCGTTCCTGTGTTACTTTTCGTTGCATATGATATATCACTGAATTCTTCTTTGCAAATACTTTCAGATGCTTTTAAAATAAATTTATGTTTCCAAGCGAAAAATTATATATGGTTTAAATATTTCTGTCCATACACATGTTACGAATAGTCTCTTTGCTGTAATTTACTTGCCCCCGTACGCAATTTAGTTTAATGGAAACAGCATTTCGTGACCTGCAACCGTTCTGGAAATATTGGTTTTGTCCACGTTAAAAAAAGGGGGGGGGGCACTCTGTATATGCCCCATAGTGGCACATCCACCCGAGCGAACCGTATTAAATGCAAATGGGACGCATTTCGGGCAATACACATTCTGTGTCGCAATCTTCGTTGTACTCACGCGATTCCTATTTGACGACCAATTATTTTTTTGCTAATTATGTGTGTATATATATATATACACACACACACATCGATTGTGGGGTTAGGTTTGTGCTAGCTTTTTAACATTACAATTCCAACATTGATTTTGTTTTATATTATGATTCAATATTTCTTTCACAGTTTATTATGATTGCCCTGAAATTATATCATGCGTTCTCCATGGGGGAGTGAAAATCTCTAGTGTAACAGAAACGAGTCAATCCACGAGTGGAAAGCTGGTGCGTTAATAAAAATAACATATTTAGTAAAGGTTAANTTTGACGACCAATTATTTTTTTGCTAATTATGTGTGTATATATATATATATATACACACACACATCGATTGTGGGGTTAGGTTTGTGCTAGCTTTTTAAAATTACAATTCCAACATTGATTTTGTTTTATATTATGATTCAATATTTCTTTCACAGTTTATTATGATTGCCCTGAAATTATATCATGCGTTCTCCATGGGGGAGTGAAAATCTCTAGTGTAACAGAAACGAGTCAATCCACGAGTGGAAAGCTGGTGCGTTAATAAAAATAACATATTTAGTAAAGGTTAAACACATTAAACTTGGCCTGAAGAAGCGTACTAACATTTGAGAACACGTGATTATTCTGGGTGTAATAAAATTAAATAATCAAACTTCTAGGGATATAAGAAGATACCAAAATAGATATGTCTTATTAAATAATGTTTCTGAAATTGGTAATTGAGGTACATTTTGACATGATCGAGAATAAGAATGAAACCATTACGTTTCGATTAAAATGTAATCCTCTAAAAAAAAAAACTGTTCAAATGTGCGGCCTCCTGCTTCAATGCAAACTCTTCAACGACGTGCCGCTGTCTGTCGTATACATTTNATGGGTGGAAAGTTGGTGCGTTAATAAAAATAACATATTTAGTAAAGCTTAAACACATTAAACTTGGCCTGAAGAAGCGTACTAACATTTGAGAACACGTGTTTATTCTGGGTGTAATAAAATTAAATAATCAAACTTCTAGGGATATAATAAGATACCAAAATAGATATGTCTTATTAAATAATGTTTCTGAAATTGGTAATTGAGGTACATTTTGACATGATTGAGAATAAGAATGAAACAATTACGTTTCGATTAAAATGTAATCCTCTACAAAAATAAAACTGTTCAAATGTGCGGCCTCCTGCTTCAATGCAAACTCTTCAACGACGTGCCGCTGTCTGTCGTATACATTTAAAGACCCCAAGCATGTGCTGCAGAGAGTAAGCAGGTGCAAGCACCCGAGCGACGAGCTCTTCCCACATTCAGTTGGAGTCTCATACCCCACACAA
The DNA here is from genome assembly GCA_002778355.1 of Clitarchus hookeri. Taxonomy (NCBI): domain Eukaryota; kingdom Metazoa; phylum Arthropoda; class Insecta; order Phasmatodea; family Phasmatidae; genus Clitarchus; species Clitarchus hookeri. The sequence goes on along the minus strand of NQII01000887.1, from coordinate 316,343 downwards.
AATTGTCAAGTGGGGTGAAACCAGGCTAGCAGGCCACGCAGGGGGTCCACCGTGGACAATTCATTGTTCACCGAATTTGCGGTCGAAATGCTCTCGGAAGTCACGAGAGAAATTAGGAGTTGCACCGTCATGTTGAAACTGCAACCGCAGTCAGATATCAAGAAGAACTTAGAGAAGCTCAATAAATATGTTTCCCAGAATTCGCTGGTACAGGTTACCATTGGGACATAATGGCAACATGAAACGGCCCAATGAAATTATCCCCAAAAATTCCTGTCCACATGTTGGCAGAAAATGTCTTTTTGTGGGAATGGATAAAGCTTGTGTGAGGGTTTTCATCTGCCCACAGGAGTTGGTTTGTGTAAATTGACTATTTCACCTCAGGTAGACGAAGCTTCATCGGTGAACATCGCAAATTGTCTAAAACGAGGTTCCTCACCGCGTCTCTGCATGTACCTCTAACAAAACTCAACCATACAAAGATAGTCGTTCGATTAAAGTGCTTGCACTCCTTGAGGATCAGCTGTTGTCCATGCCACACTCGTCAGACAGTCACGTGGTCAACACACAATAGCTGTNAGCTTGTGTGAGGGTTTTCATCTGCCCACAGGAGTTGGTTTGTGTAAATTGACTATTTCACCTCAGGTAGACGAAGCTTCATCGGTGAACATCGCAAATTGTCTAAGACGAGGTTCCTCACCGCGTCTCTGCATGTACCTCTAACAAAACTCAACCATACAAAGATAGTCGTTCGATTAAAGTGCTTGCACTCCTTGAGGATCAGCTGTTGTCCATGCCACACTCGTCAGACAGTCACGTGGTTAACACACAATAGCTGTGCAGCACGTCGTAAGCATGCTGGTGAATTATTCTCAAGCAGTTCCAAAACCTCCTCTTGAAATTCTGGTGTGCGCACTGTGGTCTGACGGCCAGCGTCGGGTCTGTAAACGAGCATTGCTTAGTACGTGCAGTAAAAAGGATGGGCACTGATTTTGACAAACTTACCTGCAATGAACAGGTTTCGTGCAAGCTGCAATCTATCGCAACAAACGTACGATGGTTTGGCACACATCGTCGAGGATATCGCTCCACATAAAGACGTGTCACCGCTCTTGAACAATCATTGCAAACATCGTAAACCAGGTGCATGTAGGTTATTTCTGTACATTTATACTGTTACGTTGCTCTGCTCTTAACGCACTACAATTTAGTCTCTGCGTGTTGTCGCAGCACAGACCTGGNGTGCTTGCACTCCTTGAGGATCAGCTGTTGTCCATGCCACACTCGTCAGACAGTCACGTGGTCAACACACAATAGCTGTGCAGCACGTCGTAAGCATGCTGGTGAATTATTCTCAAGCAGTTCCAAAACCTCCTCTTGAAATTCTGGTGTGCGCACTGTGGTCTGACGGCCAGCGTCGGGTCTGTAAACGAACATTGCTTAGTACGTGCAGTAAAAAGGATGGGCACTGATTTTGACAAACTTACCTGCAATGAACCGGTTTCGTGCAAGCTGCAATCTATCGCAACAAACGTACGATGGTTTGGCACACGTCGTCGAGGATATCGCTCCACATAAAGACGTGTAACCGCTCTTGAACTATCATTGCAAACATCGTAAACCAGGTGCATATAGGTTATTTCTGTCCATTTATACTGTTACGTTGCTCTGCTCTTAACGCACTACAATTTAGTCTCTGCGTGTTGTCGCAGCACAGACCTGGATTGGTAACAGTTTACGTATAGGAAAAAAATCCGTTTAGTTCAGTGAACAAGGAATTTGGTTAGTGAGTCACCCTCATGCGCAATCTACTTAAGTTACCTCTTAATTTTAGAGTGGTCTCCAGGCTACCCGAAAACTCGACACTCTTAGGCTGAATCACCGCCGGTGGTTGAAGCACGAACCACCTTCATCGGCCTGGCCTCTTCGCCATATCGCGAGTGTGACGCATTTTAGATCACATACATCAAGGACCCTCTCATATGATTTAATCGTATGCTTTCTGAGACCGAGGTCGGGAAAACTGGAAAACCAATGAATCTGATGACAAGGAATATTTTACACTTTGTTCATTTTTTGCATTTGTTTTACAGTTAATTTTACACAACCTGATATAATACGAGGGGAAAACTACCAAATTTGAGAGTTAGCGAAAATCTAATCAATTTCAAACCTGGATGCTCACTGTGACACTAGACAGTTAAAGAAAAAAGGCAGCGTCACGGCGAATGAGGAATTTTCACTAACCGGTGATTTAAGTCGAGTGTTATTCCAGTAGCTATAGTAACGGAGGCAGTATCACATTTTCTGTTGCTTGCTGTGATTTAAGATATTTCGTTTGAAATATTTGTAAAAATATCTAATTGACCTACGTCCATAATAATTTGTGTTTCCATTGAACTTTTATTACAGGCGTAATTATTTCTTATAGTTTTCTTCAGTCTTGTTGGATATAATGTTTTTTCTGCAGCAGTTGAATTCAGCTATTTTTCGAGCAATAGTGGGAGTGTGCAGATACCCTTGATTAATACTTGGTCAACGTCTGCCTCTTATATGGATAGCCATTTAATTTTTCCACTTGCGTATTAAATTAATTCGCTCAATTTACGAACACCTTACATTTTAATGAGAACAGAGAAGACGTGTTCACATTGCACCAACCAGTGGAAAAATAAAATTCTTTAAATCTTTTCTCATAACACCGCTTTTCTTAATGATATAATTTCGGCGTTAAACGTAAATAGTAAACAACTCCCACCTTAAAGAAGTAAAGTATTAAGGAGCACCATGGGGTGTTAGGAAATTTTGAGTAATATCAGTGAAAAGGTGCAGGAAAAGTAACATAAATATTGTCGCAAAATGTTTTTAATGTAGCTCCTTTGCTTCCTGCAGTTCTTCTCTCCTGGCTTTCCTTTTGTTTTATATCCTGCTCCCGTTTCTTCCCCGAGGCGGGAAGTTACAAATAATCGCCTTCTGCGCTGTAAAAACTTGTCCTCACTTTTGCAAGAAAATTCCTGAGTATTATGTTGCCAAAATAGTCTTGAAGAGGGAGGCGAAATACGGCAAATCGTGCTGGTTTTTGCTTTTAATGTCGCACATCTCATTATCCGATAACTGTTGTGTGTCACTGCGCACGCGATGTGATGTCAGCCGTGCAATATAATTTTCATCGCTAATGCGTAAGAGTCGTGAAACAACTCAAACGCTCTCTTTGTAATAAGAATAAGGAGATGGTACTGTCCTGCCGACTAAAAGTCACAAATTTACTGCACAGTCTGCCAGTGAAGTCAAGCGATTTGCAGCCGAGCGTATTCCCCACTCCACAGCTTCAAGACGCGCGTTCTTACAAGTGGAAACAAATTCGTATAATGATAAGGCAAAGAAGGTGTTTTCACTGGAAGGACTAAACGAAGTTAAACTCTTACGTCGGCGCCTGGTTGGGCACAGAAAAGTTTGAGACGACAACGCATCTCTTGAGTATACAGTCGCGTTGGAACGAATCCAGAAGCAAACTTACTTACTGTGCCAAAAAATATTATTACGCAGCGCTATTCCGAAAACAGTTGGCCAAAATTAAGAGGTCGTATTAAAACGTACATAAATGGGTTCCACCGTGGACAAGAACCAAAGACAAGACTCTGCGGTTTGTACGGCAGCCCACAAGACTCTGCATAGTTGTACCTCAACAGTTCACATTACAACTACACAATAACACAACACAACACTTAGGCAAAGTAACTCTAACTACAGTATATTGACAGCTGTGATGTGTTGATGACCCAAATTTATAGAACAAATTNACACAACACAACACTTAGGCAAAGTAACTCTAACTACAGTATATTGACAGCTGTGATGTGTTGATGACCCAAATTTATAGAACAAATTATTAGGAGAAATAAAGCAAAATTATTATAATAAGGGGAAATCAGCACTCAAGTGTAAGAGACAAAATACAAAATGAAACTTTTCAGAAATGTGAATTAAAGATATTTNCTCTGCGGTTTGTACGGCAGCCCACAAGACTCTGCATAGTTGTACCTCAACAGTTCACATTACAACTACACAATAATACAACACAACACTTAGGCAAAGTAACTCTAACTACAGTATATTGACAGCTGTGATGTGTTGATGACCCAAATTTATAGAACAAATTATTAGGAGAAATAAAGCAAAATTATTATAATGAGGGGAAATCAGCACTCAAGTGTAAGAGACAAAATACAAAATGAAACTTTTCAGAAATGTGAATTAAAGATATTTNGAGGGGAAATCAGCACTCAAGTGTAAGAGACAAAATACAAAATGAAACTTTTCAGAAATGTGAATTAAAGATATTTTCTACGTCATTTAATCATGGCTGGCGGTACTAGCATCGATTGCACTGTAGAAACGCTTTGCAAATCCTTACTAATTTCTTTTCCCAGCAAAACATTAATATTATTATTTATATTGTAAGCGGAGATAGAAAAGGAACTCATGCCAAGGTTAGCGTAGGCGTAATAATTTATTCCTTTGTCTCGACGAACAAAGCGGTGAGCAGATGGCGTAGTTTCTCGGAAATCCCAGCAGCTTGACGTCTTCTTCACAGCAAATATTAAATTCTTGTGGTCTTCCCGACAAGTGCAGGGGCGCTTTGTGCTTACGCAGTTCGTGCGCAAATGGTTTAGAGACCCTTTTACACTTCTATCTCACAGTATTCTGGATATCATTCTGATTATTGTTGCATAACCACGCAAACATTAACGAGGACAATTTCAATAAAAAATATTCAGATATCTTTGAAACTCTCAAGCATATAAAAACGATGGCATATAGAATTTAAATTCTTGAAGTATTGGTTTAAATCAAAAAAGTTATTTATTTAATTACTAAAAATTTTAATTTTATCCCTTCTGGACGATGTGCATGTTAACCATAACCTGTGACGTAGCCACAAGTGGCAGTGTTCTCCAAACTAGTTGGAAACTCAGTGCTCATTAACTAACTCATTGGCACGAACCCTGAACTAAGTAATTATTGTGATTTAACTGTCACGCAGCAACAAGGAAACAAACCATACTTGTAAAGTAAAAATATAGACACAAAATATTTTCATATTTGAATGGCATAAAACTACATTGTTTGCAAGCATACTTTTGTAGATATTTAATGTCAAATTTTATATTCGTAAGTTATAAATGTCTGAAAAAAAATTAAATTTTTTTATAAATTTTGCTCTACACTGCGGATATCTTGTAACATATAACGGCTACTGATAATTTGCTTTGTTAGTTTTACGTGTAAGTGTTGACAATAAAAAAAAAGTAGCTTTATATCTCCAAAAGAAACAAGCACATTTTATTGTAATAGTTTTTCCGTCGCGTTTTCTACAAGGAGACTATTGAGGACTTCATTTCACACATCAAAATAAATAATATTTTATAACAATTTTCAGCGAAAAAAATTTTCATGCGTATTGTTCACTAACCAAAAAACGACGAACAATTATTTTGGAATCCTACGACCTATGATTCAGCTATAAATTTTTATGAAACACCGAGTTTTATAGAATAAATGAATAAGCTAAAACTAGAGGAATTTACCAGTATTGATGACTCAACTGCTTATCATATTTTAGAGTTGCCCGTTGAATTTCCGCAAAGTACTCTCAGCATAAAAAATACTTGCATCTACAAGGAAGCGACCTACAGGGATGAAACGTGGTGGGTAAGTCTGACAACGTGAGACATGCAGATGATTCACGTTTCATACTCGGCTGTGCAAGTGACGTCAGCAAGAATGGGCCTTTTCGCTGCACCTGCTGGAAAATGTAATATCGTCCCGGTGTGCATGCTTTCCGTTTGAACTCGTGCTGTTGTGTCGTTCGCACATAGAGGGAGAACCGACGGATTGTCAGGCATGCGCGGAGTGCCCCAACCGCCACGACTGGGGCCATTCAACTAGCAGTGATGTCCACTCTGCAGCATCCTGTGAGGGCCAGTACCATTGGAATATGGCTGCATGGCGCAGGACTACATGCACGCAGACCGTTACGACGCGACGTCTGTCCTAAGGCTCGACCTCGCCCCTTTTGCAGAAATTCTTCGTTTTCGCGTCATTATTTTGGATCCATGGCAACTACTGACAACGAACGATAATAGAAAACTTACATTTTACTAGTTGTTTAATATTGTTGTGCGTATTGTGTGTCAACTGCTTGTTATAAATGTCGAGAACATATTTATACATTTTCAATTATTTATCGACTTTTACAAAAAGCAAATAAAACACAATTAAAATTATGCACAAAAATATTAAACAACTAGTAAAATGTANTTATCGACTTTTACAAAAAGCAAATAAAACACAATTAAAATTATGCACAAAAATATTAAACAACTAGTAAAATGTACATTTTCTGTTATCGTACATTGCCAGTAATTACTATGAATCCGAAATTACGACGCGAAAACGAAGAGTTTCTGCAAAAGGGGCGAGGTCGAGCCTTAACACCANTTATCGACTTTTACAAAAAGCAAATAAAACACAATTAAAATTATGCACAAAAATATTAAACAACTAGTAAAATGTAAATTTTCTGTTATCGTACATTGCCAGTTATTACTATGAATCCGAAATTACGACGCGAAAACGAAGAGTTTCTGCAAAAGGGGCGAGGTCGAGCCTTAACACCANAATTACTATGAATCCGAAATTACGACGCGAAAACGAAGAGTTTCTGCAAAAGGGGCGAGGTCGAGCCTTAACACCACATCAGCATGGTCACAGACTGCAATGCCATCGTAACCAAATGTCATGGAGCAATGCAGAATGGCAGCCGGTAATGTTCAGCGTCAAGTCCCACTTCTGTCGTGGCGGCGACGACCAACACATCCGTGCGTGGAGGCGACGTGGGCAGCGCCAAGATGAACGATTTGATATCACACGTCCAGACGGCCTGGTGTAACGGCGTGGGAAGCGATTTCTTACGATGCCCGGACACCGTTGGTCTTTATCACAGGCACTTTAACAGCCCGACGGTACGATCATGAGTTTCTGCAAAGCTTAAAAGAAAGTGAGGTTATGATAGCCTAAAATGGAAACCTCTCAACTGATTTCGGCCAAACCAACTTTATTATAACTTATGCATTATATGCAAGCTGTACATTACCTAAAACATGAATATCTCCACAAGTTCCAACCAATTTACGAAACAACCATATTTCGCCACCTAATTCAAATTTAACTTTTTTACGGGAATACATAACAGGAGCTAGAGCAACACAAACGCCTACCAGGTACTCTATTCCAAAAGGATGACACTCGTTCTCATACCGCTGACGTCCAAGAGCGTGTCTTGAAGCCACGGATACTCTGTTATGGCAAGCCGCATCGCCAGAACTAACCGCGATTGTAAATATTGGGATGCTATTGGCCACTCTGTCGCGACCTCACCCTTACCGCAAAATCTGCAGGAACTGCAGCGAATATTCAAGCTGCATACGATAGATTATCGCAGGACACCATTAGAGATATTTATATCCCCATGCTGCGACGTCTGCCGAAATTTGTTTGCAAATATGGCGGCCCGACATTGCACTGAGAGACGTATGTATGTGTAACTCAATAAGTATTGCTTATACCAGCCATTCTCAGTTTGTAACAATTTTTTGTTCTTGGTGACTTTTGCCCTCCTTCCGTATAGCATGGTAATCCCACAATTCCTTGTGGGCGAAACATTTATTTTTTATGATAAGTCTATTTTATATTGATCTATATGCAATGATCAAAATATCACGAAGAGTTCTTTGTAAATTTGACAGAATTCTGATTCCCGATCAGAAAGTCAGAGCCTTTGATTATAGCACAAACTTGTACCAATAATTAGAAGCACATAACTTCACACGTGTTTTTATTATTACAGTTATATGCTTTTTTGTTACAAATAAGGTGTATGTAGTTTATTTAAATGTATCCAAACAGACTGAAGATTAAAGGATGATATATGTGTAACTCATTTACAAACGCCGAAAGTTTAACACGTTTTACGGTTAAGCATTTTCAGAAGAAAAAAAAAAAATTTTGAAGTTATACAGATTTTTGCATTAATTTATTCGTGATACAGACTAATCACCATATCAATTAAACCACTGATTAAAAAAAATCAACATTCGAAAACGTGGTCTTCTTGCTTTTAAACACTTCTTTCGGTATCGTGGATTCAATCTATGTTCTAATTGTGGTTTTGATAACTGTAAATGAACCAACGTTCAGCACTAAATTATAGTTCTGGTGTGAATCTAAACGTAGAGTTCACGATAGGGAAATACTGTACTCCTCATTAATCCCCGTTGTATTACACAAGTGTAAAGATCAGCACAAAGCATTGCATTTAATCTCAAGCAAGTAACTTCCTCACAAGCTAGACGGTGAAAGAATATAACAAGAGTAATATGCTAATTGTTTCCGATCCCGAATACATTTCGAAAAAATTAATCTGATTCCACCAAATACAGTTAACTCTACATAGGGACCTTGGTGGACCAAAGTAATGTCGTAACGTCTTTACGACGTAAACATTTAGTGCGTTATAATCAAGCCAGATTATTCACATTTGGGAAACGTGACAGAAATTGCCGTTAGCTGATGTTTTTTTTTTTTTTTTTTTCGTTTTTCCGCCTCAACTTACTTCACACAGTGATCGGCGCTTAATACCTCTGGCGTTATACGCAGCACGAGGACCTCTGTCTCTTTCTCTCTCTCTCTCTCTCTTTCTCTCTCATACACACATTCACCTTAGTGCACAGCTTTGAACAAGGGCTGTGGAGAAAATACGATAAATCCTACATGGAAGGGCTTCACAGCCAACTGAAGATCCGCAGAATAGATAAATGCACAGAAACACAATTCTCCCATTTATTCTTCAACTGCAAGCGCATTTCCCTTTCTAATGCGGTGCAAGGTGGATACAGAGAAATTAACCTGTGGAACGGTCCAGCGAAACCAAGAATAAATCTCGGACAGTGTATGACGTATCCAGTCGCTCCCATGTTCTCGCCTGCAGAGCATCGCGCAGCTAGTGTGCGAATTAGACCTTCAACATTAATCCCTCTACGTATACATTAATTTTTCATTTCAACTGTTGCAAAAGAGGGGATTTTGGTCTGTCAGTTATTTATTCACATTCTATAATTACACAGTTAAACATACACAGAAAGAAACATTTGTTCGAGTCAACCTAATATATATATACCAACAAAATATTTGGTTGAGCAAACAAAACTTGAAAAGCAACAAAAGTAACTTTGCTTATGTAACAAAATACATGTACGAATAAACAAAACCTCTGTTTAGAGCCAAAAAAAATTAGACTATCAACAACATATTTTGTTCAATCAACTGTATTTGTTTGTTTGGCTACTCGTCTGACTGGCTTCGTTCGAAAACACAGCTCGAGAGTTTGTTTGCATATTTTGTTAAGTCTTTATTAGTGTATTAATTGATGCTCAATAACGGCATGAACACCATAACAAAAAGGTGCCTGAGGAAACTAAAAAGTAAAGCTGTAAATATTGAAATAGTTAATTGCACACGTTCAGTATTTGAAATGAATCAATTTAAAAGCATTCAGATTTCATCAAACGTCACTTTAGCCGAGATTGCTGAGGCGTAGCGCTCGCGTGCTGATGATCTGGGTTCGAACCTGTGGCGGGCTTCTAGTTTGCTTTATATTAACCGAAACTGTGTAGCGTACGAAGAGCCAAACAAATCTTTAACTGCATTGAGCAAATCTTTGTTTGGGGCAAACAAATAATAAAAAAAAAAAAATTGAATTAGTGGAAAACCACTGATTTGCAGAGAAATTCAACAACGCGAATCAGTGAAAATGGCTCTACTTAGAATCAGTGAAAAATCACTGATTGTTTCAGTGATAAAACTAGCTGACTGAATTAGTGACGTGAAACAATTTCATTGATTGAATAAGTGACGGCCGCAGTGGCGAATTAAATATTGTTTTTATTGAATGCAGCTAAATAATTACGTGAAATAAACCTATTTCCAACAATTTGCTATTAATATTGCGGTATTTACAAAAATTATAAAAAAAGTAAAAGTTTTTTGGAGTCAGCCGGGACAGAACTCACGCATCCTTTTCTTTCCGCTTTAATCGATACCTCAACATCTGTTCTACTAAGTAAAGTAAAACATTTGGAGGAAAATATATCTCTTATAATTATTATCGAAATTTTGATGATTTAAATTATTTGCTCTTACTTTTGGTTTTTGGTTTTTGGTTTAATTGGTACCGTTACGGTTGTTAAAACGAATACTATATATTAGTGCACTCTCTTCACCATTTATGTGCAGTTTAAACCTTCAAACAGAGCGCTGTGATGATTACATGAAAACGAAATGAATGCCATAAAAACGAAATGAAAGGCTAAATGTTCCATACTACCTTGTAAAATGGTGTTTTGAAAAACGAAACACATTTTAGAAAGTATTTTATATTGGTTTTGTTAGTTTATTTGTTGCTATTTCACTTTATACACGTTGTTTGACGGCTATTTTTACACGCTGTTTAACTGATCCATCAGTCATAAAACAAACCACTGAAAAACAGTGGGAAAAAACAAAAACAAATGAATCAGTGGAACATGTCTCTTAATCAGTAAGTGAAGGAAATCTGGCATTTTTTCACTGCTTCATCAGTTAAATTCCCTGAAGTGACTGTTGAAACTGGCATGTACTGTTGACTGATTGAAACAGTGAAATTCTCACTGATTCAGATTTAGAGTGAAGAAAAACATAATATTCCATTTTTTTATTATGAACAAATAATTTTGTTACTCCAAAAAAAACATTATTTTATTCAACAGAACTTTTTTCTCAGTGTATGAGAAATATGTTCTGTAGGAGTTGTTTTGCATAGGCGGCAGAGAGTTATAAGTTGTCAGAAGCGGCCAATGGGACCTACCTGTTACAGACACAGAAAGCTATGTCGATATTGGTGTTGGCTTATCGCAAACAGCGCCAATCACGAGTTTGCCTTTTTTGCAGAATGGCATAGATAAATGAGTATACTCGGGATAATGTACTAGGGAGTTAACACTTCGATTGCGGCACATATTTACAGACGTTCAAGGCAACTTAGAAGTGGGTCACCTTTGTAGCTTACTTTACAGAATACCAGTTCTGCTGGTCTCTTTCTCACTTTCCACTTTTATATTGGTCGACAATTAACCGAACACGCTTACTGTACTGTACAAAGTCCAATACTGGCCAGTTATCAGCCAAAATAATGCTGAGTTGACGGTGTCCCAATGAAATGTTCCTTCTTAAGCAGAAGATGTTCACTGTTAACTGAGAACTTTTGAAAGAACTGCCTAAGATCTACTTTTCTCCCCATTTTGTATCCTTCCATCAAATGTAAAATTAGCATTGCCACTGACCTTCTCACTTTATTCATTGGCCAATCTAGTGTAACTGTGAAATATGTGAAATTGTTAACTATATAAATATGTTAACAAGAAGCCAATTCTTGCTTCAATCTGCATAAGACCAGATGAAAATATTTAAAATAAATTCAGTGGTCACAAGTGCAAAAGATATTCTTTGAATATGGCGTTAAGAGTTGGGACTACTTTTCGTATTTCGCTGCCAACTTAACTGGTAACATGCCAGCCAGCGAGTAAATTTAAATACATGCTGTTACGGGTAGTGCATTTTTCCATAGGTTTATTTAAAAAGTGCTCAGTTTAACTTGAACCACCTATAATATAAATTGAAATCCATGTTGTTCATTTGCACAATTTAAAATTTAGAATGATGCCAATGAAAAATTGCTTTTAATCTAACTTCCTGGAAACTGTTGGCGATGTACAATTGTGTCGCCAATGTGTTTAATGAATGCGGACGTCGGAATGTTATGATAAACTCCATAAAACTCTGTTGAAATCGGGCAGTGTATTATGACGCCGATGGCAGTCAGAGCGTTAACGCATTATCACACTATCGCGAGTATACTCGTTTACGAATGACGTGTTGCGAAATATTTAGATTCAAGGTCAGTACTATACAAGAACAGAAGCCAGCACCAATACCGACAGCGCCTTTTTCCTGGCTAATGCTAATGGCTGGTGCTAGCGCACAAACATTTTATTATTGGTTCCTACCGGTGCTACATAACTAAAATATAAATTACTTTCGTAAGTTCCATCATTAAGCTATAACAACAAATTCGTAAGTACTTCTCAGACCTAAAATCCCCTATTTTGCAAATTATGGAGCGAAACATCAGTGCGTAATTTAAGGTGAACTCCTGGGTAGGCCGCCGAACAGTGTGCATAGCAGAGCTCCAGCAGAAAACGTTTTATTAAAAAACTGTCCAACGTGTCTGATTGAGATATGCTTACGAACAGCATTTAAGAAACGTTACGCGTCTGTATACGTTTTTCAGTTCCCCCATTTCTCTCTAAAGCATGTTTTTGTGATAGTGAAAATGGCTCAAACTGGTGTTTTCACGGTCATTTTTAGGTATGAACATTAATATTCAAACCATTAAAAAAGGAATAGAGACGTGCATCAAACCGTTAATTTTATCATTACGTCATAAAATGGCAGGGTCTCCACTGAAAGTCTCATAGAGACGCGTTATCGACTGCAAGACTGCCCGCCAGTTTAGTGCTTTCCGCGTAGAGGCGATGAGAGAGTTGATGCGCATGTCTCGACCGCCCCTAGCGCTCCCACGCTTTTAGGCCTCGGACGTGCAAAATTCCTTCAACCAGGTGGCCACCATAAGGGGTTAAAGGGCCTCTGTGCCACTTTGCTTCTGCGCGCTTAGCTGTTGTGTGTGCGCCTGGGCTACAGGTAACATCCCAGAGCACTTCTCGACCTCCATCACGGAGCCCGAGTCGCGCCATCATCTGCAGCCGCTCCGTCCCTCCGGAGAGCAATCCTCCGGCAACCCTTCCACCGGGCGATAGCCTGGGAGGCGAGCGTTTGCACTCCCAGCTCCCTCGGGTTACGGAATAGCCGAGCGTACAGAGGCGAAACTGCCGTAACCCCAGACGCACGCTCCGGCGAAATGGCACTCCGCCATAGCAGCGCGGCGCCTCGCCATTCGCCACAGCTAGAGATCCGAAAATCTCGCGAGTTCATTTCACGGCCCGGCCAGTGGCGTGTGATGAAGTTTTGCAAGGTAAGCTGGTGTTTGCTCAGGGATGTACACACTCGGTGCCCGCAGCAGGAACCAGTAACCAGAGTGGAGCCCGAAAATAACTGAATGTATTGCGGCCACTCTCGACAGAGCGGCGAGGCACCCATTACACACACACTGTGACGTTAACTGCGCTACTAAGTTTAAGTGGTGATTGCAACAGTTTTCCACACGCCGCTGGGCCAAGCAAAATTCGACAATATGTGTACAATCCAGGTGCTGTCATCATGGGTTTGCTACTGCATGCTGCGTAAGGTTCGTTATTTGCTGGGCTACCGGCTGAAGAGTAGGTTGCCAGGCGCTGGTTGGTCGACGTCGTTCCAGCATTTTACCGGCCAGTGACGCCATATTGTTAGCGTGTGCGGCTGGAATTCGCGGTGTAAGCAGATGTTTCACCTCTGTACATTCAAATACTCTATGATGACGGGCACTTTGTTCGGTGCACTAGGTTATACGTTGTTCGCTCTCTCTCTCTCTCTCTCTCTCTCTCTCTCTCTCTGAACGTGTTCACTTCTGGTCCACAGTCCTGCATTCCGTGTCAGGAAACCAGTGGTCCAATCACAAAGACAACAAGGAAGTACAGGCTGTTCACGGTAACGTGAGCACTTTTGAAATCAGCCTTTTGAAAAATGCACTGTCCTATCTGCATGTGTTTTAACGTGTACACTGACTGGCATGCGCCCAGTAAGTTGGTAACAAAGGGGAGAAAATAGTTCCGCCTTAACTTTGAATTAAAATTGTCAGGTAAAAATGTATGAATACTGAAATGATTTCTTCTGCTTCCTGTTTTCTGTAATGCATAGGGCATATAAGTAAAAGAATAAGCGAATTTGAAAAATATTTACTTTTCTAATAGGTTTATAGTTAAACTTGACTGACGCATGAATAAAGTAATCAGGCCAATGGCGGTGTTAATTTTACATAAGGTGTAAGAATACACAATGTACATACAAGAAGATCTTAAGCGGGGCTTTAAAAAGTGCTCAGTTTACTGTAGACAGCGTATGCAAGTGTTTAAAGTCTCGCCTAGCCCAGCTTTAAGACGTGGAACTCCCGAGTATGTACTCATAGCTATAGCCAAACACATAAAAGGTCACCCGCTGTAGGGCGTTTCAAGAGTACCGCACATTAAAAATGCTCTTAAACACATTTGCATTAAATGGAGGCACACGCATGCAGATAACGTTAGTTACAAAGTCAGGCTGGATGCTCGGAGCCTTTACATTTCTGAGAACCCTGTCTCACTGTAATTTTTTTTCCCCAGTCAGACAGTTTCAAACAAAGTTGGCCAAAGGAAGTTGGAATGTGCTGAGGTCACCGAAACGTCATCACGTCCGCCATGTCTGTCTGGAAAGTAGGATGATTCCAGTTTCCACCAAACATATCTGTATATATATAGTGGGCGACTTCTATAATACATTTTTTTTAATGTTTGACGAGTTCAGACAATTAGAATAGTGAAAATAAGAAAATTGCAATTTCAGGCCCTATGAAAGTTTAACCCATTCAGACCCAGTGCACACAATGATGTATATACGCACGCATAGCTAATATTTGGTTTGTACTCCACATTACGAAGCCCAATGACCAATCATCTTACTTGTGGGTAAATAATTCGCAAACCGCTTTACTGGTATTTTTCGTAATTGATTCATATAACTGTAGCTGAACATATAGCCTACAACTCATTGGCTGTGACAAGTGTTGTGTCGACTTAAGAACAGCATGCATCATAAAATTGTTTGTTTGCAAAACCTGAAACCATAAATTAAAGTTAGTCTGAAAGGGTTCAAATGGAAAACAGCAATTAGAAACTGAATAAGGTCATTGACATAGTTATTCTATACATAATATTAATCAGGACATGAATGTTTTCTAAGGGCACGTTAAACAATGGTTGTAAAATATAAAATGCAATATTGTTTTTCTTCCAGCAAATAGACATCATAAATAAAAGTTAAGTTCAGAAAATTAAGTAAATTATAAAAGTCTTAATATTCTTTCTCGTAATGGGTTGAACGGTAACAGCAGCAATATCTCGCTTTAAAAATTATGTTGAAATAAAATATGACTATAACTAATCAGCCTTCTTTCCTCAACATGGGCGCAATTAATTTTTAAATAATTCCTTAAAAGCTGAGTTGGTAGAAAGGATTTGACTTCTTTTTTAATTTGAAAGCAATAACTAAAGAAATCAAACCAGAAACTGATGCAACAGTAGTGAGACAATTATAATTACACACAAACCTTACCCGGGACTTGAACCCAGAAAACCTTGTACTCTAAGTTAGATGCCATCCACTGCATTACGGAGGTGTGATTCGGAGCACCAACTACGCATTTAACCAGTCTAATGTTTCGGAGGATAGGGTTTACTAACATAAAATATTAACAAGGCCTTTATTTTTAAAATAAGTGACTGAGCTGCATAAAACATTCACGCTTACATGGCCTACCGTAGCGCTACTTGAGTGAAGAATTTGATGGAAATAGGTTGTATGACATATGACATAAAATAACTTACTTTCCTATTTGATGTTATCGTACAAAATTGCCAGAAAACGAGACTATATATAATACGTTTCTAATGTATACTGTCTATACACAAATTTTGGTTTAATTTGGTTAAATTTTTTAATATATATATGCCAAACTTACCTAAATGATTTATGAAGCTGCTATTTTGAACATAATTGTATGACTAATTTAAATAATGAAAGGTTACATGGCCTTCTGTAGCATTTATGGTGTGCAAAATTTGGCACAGATTAGTTGAAATGTTCCAGTGTAACATTTGTTGGGAATCGGTTGATGGGTACTCGAGATATCGCATAAAACCTCCATAATTTTCGTGTGGCGATCGACATAAATGGCGGACAAAAAAGTAATGTAATAGCAATTTCGATTATTGTATACTACCAACATATGTATAAAGTTAAGTTAAATATATATTATATAGTTTCGTAGATATCTTCCACAAAACTAAAATGATTTTATAACCTCCATTCTGAAAATAATTGTGCCCTATTGATAAACAATACATTTATTATTGTGGCCTGCCACAGTACATCTTCGCCAAATTTTGTAATAATGAGTTGATTGTTTCCCGATATACGAGATAAAATCATTATTTTTGTTGGTAGGTCTCTACTATCTTACAAAATGACATATAAATGAGGCTCAGCGTAGACAAATTTGATGGTTGTAATAGGGTTTGCCAGAATACAAATTTCAGTTGAAATTTGATTTGTTAATAAAATATATTGAGCTAAAACATTTATATAGCCCATATTTTTAAAATAAGTACCTGACCTATACAAAATATATCAGTTTACACCACCTGCTGCAGTACTATTTGTTTGCCAAATATGGAAGGAATCTGTCCAATTGTTTCCCGAGTTATGGAAACAAATCTTTATTTTCTCGAATGGCACTTTCTTACAAAATGGCTGACAAAAGGTGGTCTATGTACATAAAGTTGATAGTTGTGATACTTATCTACTGCCAGCATATAAATATTAGTTTAAATTTATTACATGGTTTCGACGATTTAGCTTTCTAAGATAAAAATTACTATATGGCTGCCATTTTGAAAATAAGTGTCTGACGTGTTTAAAACATTCCACTTGATATCATCTGCCTCAGTAATACTTGTTTTCAAAATTTGATAGGAGTTGGTAAATTTTTTCCCGAGATATGGCATAAATACTTTATTTTATTCGCATGCCGCTATCTTACAAAATGGCGGATAAAAGATGCTCCATGTAGATACAGTCGATAACTGTAATGCCTACTGCTAGCAGACAAATATATGTTGGAATTGATTACATGGTTTCGACCGATATACCATTCTAAACTAAAAAAGCTATATGGCCGCCATTTGAAAATAAGTGTATGACATGCTTAAAACAAATTACTTAATGTAATGTGCGTCTGTACTACTTGCTTACCAAATTTGGTAGGACTCTGTTAATTATTTACCGATATGACATAAAAACTTTATTTATTCGTATGGCGCTATCTTCCAAAATGGCATACAAAAGTTGTCATTTGTCGGTATATATGATGCTTGTAATATGTACTTTCAATACACAAAATTTGGTCAAAATTGATTAAATAGTATGGCAGATATACTAAATAAACTTAAAACAATTTTATGGACACCATTTTGAAAATAAGTTTATATGCTCTACCATAGTATTACTNTATTTTAATAATTACAATTACTCACGTTTATATGCTCTACCATAGTATTACTTCAATGCCAAATTGGGTGAGAATTGGTTGAATGGTTTTCGTGATATAATGTAAAGTATTAATTTTTTTAATTGGTGCTTTTTTCCAACCATTTCCATTTCAAAATTTTATGTTAACACAATGTTCTGCAAACATAAAAATTTGGTCTATATCGGTTGAAGGGTTCCCGAGATATGACATAACAGCCAAAATAAAATTTCCGCTATTTAGAAAGTAATTCCCCGACGTGGTCGGAAACTATAAAAGTCAGGTGTCCTTTCTAAGTACTATATGTGTACCAAGTTTGGTAAAATTCGGTGCACACGTTCAAAAAAAAAAAAAAAAAGTGTTGGTAGGGGGGAAGCGACACACACAGCCACACACATACACACATGCACACACATACACAGACAGGAAAGTGTTTTCAGCATAAGCCTTTCTTTCGTTCGGAAAGTAGGCTAACAAATTGACAAACTGAAAGATTTTCAATCATGTCTTAGATATTTTTATCGACTTTTTTAGACGGCAAAATTTGATGCCTGCACCTCGTCCTCAAATTTTGTCAAATGTTTATGGATAAGAAAATTTTACAGTGTGACAAGATTTACGCCCAAGGAAAGAGTACCTCTGCAGTACAGTGGGTAACATTAATGGCATTCGTTTGGAGGATCCGGGTTCGATTCTCGACAACGAACCTTTTTAAGCTACTGGTGTTCCTTGCTAACTTCGTAGTATGGAAGGCTTTGAAAAGCCACCTCATGTATCCTGTTCCGACAGCCTTAAGCATGCCCTGCTTTCCATCACTGAGAAGTTGCTTGCGGCATTATAATTAGGCAAGAGTTTTTTCAAATCATCCGTTCAGTTACACTGAAAGTAAGTGCGCGACGGTAAATTTAATATATTTCTACGAACAGCTTGGGACAATTAATAATTATAAATCACTCAAAATAAATGTGTGACGGTACCTATTATATATTTATTCGGACAGCTGAGACCATTAATAATCTAAAATAATTTCAGCCATTTTTCAGTTCCTAGAGCCAAGGACGAGTTCCACAAAATAAATAATCTCTTTGCTCAGAGTTTGTCATAGATTTATTTTGCAACAAAAGTACACGTTATACTACCGAAGAAGCTGCTAATGGCCCAATTCCATTTCCCTTAAAAGTGTTGTCTCAGGAATGTTTAATGTGTACTTT
This sequence comes from Clitarchus hookeri, assembly GCA_002778355.1. Classification (NCBI taxonomy): domain Eukaryota; kingdom Metazoa; phylum Arthropoda; class Insecta; order Phasmatodea; family Phasmatidae; genus Clitarchus; species Clitarchus hookeri. The sequence goes on along the minus strand of NQII01000887.1, from coordinate 297,704 downwards.
TAATTATAAATAAATTGAATAGACTGCGTAAGGGGAGTAAAATACATTCACTTTGGATTCCTGTATTCATTTATTTCGTGTATAATTATTTTGTATTGAAAACTTTTGAAAACGTCTTGTTAACATATAGATTTCCTGTTATTATGATGGTTTTATTGGACCATGTCCATTGCCGACCACGAGACTAAATAAAAACGCACACACAAATAACTCAGCAAAAAAAAAAAAAAAGACGAAAGAACCTTTTACAACACCGCAGACAGATAATTAGGAAAAGCTGTTTCCTTGTCAATTAAGAATAAATATGGATGTAATTACAACTACAAAAAGATAGACGATTAACTTACTATTACAAAACAGGACATACAACGAAAGCAAATAAAAAGAAAAGACAACACGATGTCAAAAACGAAATCACCACATGAGTGAACAAAACAATGCAAAAAACAATATCAGTGGACACAGCTAAACAAAAAAAACTCAAAACCCACAAAAAAATAGGAAAAAAACTACAATGAAACACAAGTCAGGAAAAGTGTTACTTGTCAGATTAAAAAAAAAATATAATTGTTCAAAATGAATAATTACACTTCAAATTAGACCTGTATTTCCACTTAACAGTACCTACACCCCATAGGCTGCCTCTCGGCCTAATCAGCAAGCAATCTTCCAAGCACCACCAATCAGAGACTACCTGCCTTCCTATTGTTGTATTAATGCGCTCGAAAGAGTGCCAGATTCGTATATATACACCCTTTTCTTCCCCCTCAGCTCTGTTTCCTTCTAAACTACGTAGGCATGCAGATAAAAATAATTATGTAATTTTTCCACCACCTAAACCCACCCACTTATCAGACGAGGCAACATACAAGATAAATTATCCCTAATTCTAACATAGAATCAGAAGTTTTAGACGAATTAGACTCCGATCACCTCCCAGTCTTTACGAAATAAACTTTAAACGCATACGTATGTAATAATAAACACACAATAAAATGGGAAGGTTTCCAAAAAGATTTAATAAAACAAATTTAAACCCCGCCAGAAATAAAAAACTAATTAGAACTGAATGTGCAGATAAAACTCTTTACAGACACAGTGATAAAAACCATAAAGCAAAACGCCAAACACATGGACAAAAGGCAATACTCAAGAGTAAATTATCCAGAAGTGGATTATTTAATAGCCCTAAAACGCCAAGCACAAAATAACTTTCAGAGAATACGAAATCCCGCCATTAAAACAGAATACAACAGGCTTAAAAGACAAGTAAAAAGTAAACTTCAAGAACTAAAATTAAAAAATGGAGTGAAGCAGCAAAAAATGCAGCTCACAATCCAAAAGAAATGTGGCGATTCACTAAAGCACCTCAGCAATGGAAACGCCCCAAGGTTATGTATATACTGGAAGGGATAAAGCTAACACAATAACCGACAGCCTAAAGAAACAATTTTTCCCCAATAAAGATGTGCAAGATAGACAGTTCACTCATTCAATAAATAATGACATAAACAAATACCTAAAGCCAAAAGAAACATCTCCATATTAATATAAATTAAAACACGCCCTAATAATAAATCTGGAGGACCAGACGGGATAAAATATGAAGCCTTAAAGAAATTACCAGTAAACGCCCTAGAATATCTCTTAAAAATATATATAATTCAATGATCAAACTATGCAGATTCCTACAGGCTTGAAAAAAGTTAAAGTACAACCTTTCCGAAACCTGGAAAAGATCCTACTAAACCAGACAACAGATGAACAACAAGCTTATTAAACAGTATGAGTAAAATACTTAAAAAAAGCCCTACTAAACACACTACAAAATCATGCAGATTTAAATAAAATAATTCCATATAACCAATATATTTCAGAGCCCAGCACAGTACCATATACACCCTAATTAAAGTAGTTGAAGACATAACAGGTGAATTTAATAATAAAGAACAGGGATATACAATGATATCCTTTTTAGACGCAGAAATAACCTTTGATAAAGTCTGGCTCCCAAGACTAATATATAAATGAATAAACTACAACTTTCCAGCAGCTTATATACATTTATTAGCACACTATTTAAATAATAGACGTTTTTACGTNTGAATTAATAAACTACAACTTTCCAGCAACTTATATAAATTTATTAGCACACTATTTAAATAATGGACGTTTTTACGTAACATTATATGGAGCAGACACTAACACTAAAATAACACCTGCAGGAGTACCGCAGGGGTCGGCACTTTCCCCTTCCCTGTACAGCATTTACGCAACCAACATCAATGCAAATATCCAGATGTACGCAGACGATACAGCAATAATAAAGCAACACTACCACATTAAATTTGCATTAATAGCCGTACAGAGACACCTAACCATCCTCGAACAATGGTACACGAAATAACGAATCAAAGTTATCCCAGGAAAATCAGAGACAATAATAATAATAATAAAAAATTACCGAAACCGTTCGTTAAAAGGGCGAAATATCTAGATATATAGGTAGATCACAAGTTAACTTGGCAACCACACATAGAAAAATCTATGCAGCAATTAGAAAACTTAAAAAGTTATATCCATTATTAAACGCAACTAACTTTCCACGTAGGAAAAAACTCCTAATATATAACCAAATAATAATCGCAGCTATGTTATATGGATGTGAGGTATGGTGACACGCCGCAAATTTTAGAATTAAAGACTTGCAAACCATACAAAACAAGTACTTGAGAATAATAGCTAACCAAGATAGATTCACTACTTTTAAAACAATCAATTAAATATTATCAATAAAATACATTAAAGAAATAATTGCAACGAAAAATAAGAACTTACATAATAATCTGGCACATCATGACAATCCCAATATTAAATTCCTTGGTAATTATGATCCCGCAGGAGTAAGAAAATTCAGAAAACCTAAACTACACTGAACACGACACGAGTGAGAAGATGCCCGCACGTGATTGGACAACCAGTCAGAGCGCGAGGCGTTCCCAATAAAACTGGTCGCGTGGCGAAAAATCTGCAGTAATTAAGTATTGAAAAAATCATCATCCAGTTAATATAACAGGACTTACGCACATGGAGGCAACTAGCATAAATGTACGCAAAAACAACACACACGTCTGCATGACCGAGGCATATAAAGCACCAAATACACCATTACTTACACAAGACCTCGAGAAATTAATGGAGGTTGAAAGGGAATTTTTCATTGCAGGGGATGTAAACAGTAAATATACAGATTGGGGCTGTAGCATAACAAATACCAATGGAAGAGTTTAAAACACACACGCATCTAATAATAATTACGTTATTTTCGCGCCAGACACACCAACATGTTTTCCAAACTCAGGAGCCGCGCCTGATAGTATATATATATATATATATATACCACTCGCTATTATTGCAGGCACATATATTAATATAGAAACAATTAGTGAATTATATTCAGATCACCTCCCAGTTGTAACACAGATACAATTTGATGCCATTTTTACTAATAATACTTACAGCCAAAAACTTAGACCAACCTACTGGAAGCGTTATCAAGAAGAGCTTATAGTCGCATTTGAACAGCCGCCAGACATAAGCGAAGCTAGTGACATAATTCCACACATAAAACTCTTTACAGACACTGTAGCATATACCCAATTTAAATGCACGAAGTTTATCAACAAAAGACAATATAGGAGGCAAATTTATCCTGATATTGATTATTTAATTACTTAAAAAAGACAGCCACGCAATCAGACCGAGAGAACACCAACTTCCCAGGCTAGAACCGAAAACAATAGATTAAAAACCCTCGTTAGGCATAAAGTTAAAGAACAGAAAATCAATAAATGTGGAAATATTGTTAATGAGGTCGCTAAAAACCCCCAAGAAATGTGGAAGCTCACACGAACCCTCCCGGTAGAAATAAACATATTTCCACCCCAACTGTAATCACGGATACAGGAATTAAATATACTTCAGAGGATAACGCAAATGCTAAAGCGGTCATTTTAGAAGAACCATTTTCTCCTAATGAAGACATAAATGACAGACAATTCACAAGAGAAACTACAGCACAAGTTTATAACTACCTACAGCAAGGAACACGCGCAGTACCAGAGGATATTACACTTTTAAAATTAAATACAATAATTAAAACCAGGCCTAACAATAAAACAGGCGGTAAAAATTAAATAAATTACAAAAAAATTATAAAAACTTCCCCTAGAAGCATTACAATATTTATTAGTTATTTTCACTGCCATTTTAACATATATTAAAATCCAGACCTTTGGAAAACAGCAAGAGTAATCACTATACCCAAGACGTGGAGAAACCATGCACTCCCGCAAAACAGACGCCCAATTAGTTTACTAAATAGCATGAGCAAAATATTTGACAAAAAACCCTATCTACATGGCTTAAAAAACACGCTGATGAACACAACGTAATCCCCGATTTTCAATTTGGTTTCAGAGCAGGTTATTCTATAGCTCACCATTAAAAAAAAAAAATCGTTAAACCATCCGCCGACGGTTTTAATGACNAATCGTTAAACCATCCGCCGACGGTTTTAATGACAAAACAAAAGTTTACACAATTATCACAATGCTGGACGCGGTGAAGGAATTTGAAAAGGTCTGGATTCCAGGCTTAATATACAAACTTTTTAACTTTAATTTCCCTGATACGTGCATTTAATTNCATTTGAAAAGGTCTGGATTCCAGGCTTAATATACAAACTTTTTAACTTTAATTTCCCTGATACGTGCATTTAATTGGTGGCACACTATTTGTGGAGACGAAAGTTTTATGTGGCGCTAGATGGGTCAGAATGAACAACTAGAGAGTTAAGGGCGGCTGTACCACAGGGCTCTCCCCTCTCCCCTTTCTTTTATAACATATACACAGCAGCATACATCCCACATGCGGACGCTTATGTACAAATGCACGCAGACATCGCGGCTATAAATAACAATCAGCTAACNCAGCATACATCCCACATGCGGACGCTTATGTACAAATGCACGCAGACATCGCGGCTATAAATAACAATCAGCTAACCTAAAATATGCCCTAGTAGCCGTGCTGAGACAGCTCACCACATTAGAAAGATGGTACACTCACTGGCGGATTAAAATAAATGCTGCAAAATCAGCCAATTTAGTAATTACAAAAAAGCGCACCCAGCGTAACACAGAACTTAAAATCTTGAATACAAATATTCTAAATTGTAAATCCGCTAAATATTTAGGGCTACCTATAGACCGATCACTTACATGGGCAGAACACATTAAAAGTATTACTAACATAGCCACAGCTCTTTAAGCAAATCATTAGGCCCCTACTACTATATGGCTGTGAAATACGCAGTTAGGTCACCCCAACACACATACAGAAAAATTAACACAGAATAAATTCCTTAGAGCAATATCAGACGCAGGCTGGTATAAAAGTAATGAAACAATTCACCAGTCTTTAAAAATTGACTATATTCAATAAGTAATAATTTCTAGGAACAAAAACCTTTATCAAATTATCGATGATCATGATAACCCCCTTTTTAAATGAAATATCTGAATATGACCCACTTGAGCAACGGAAATACAAAAAACCGCTACTATCTTAACATCTTAGCCGTGATTTCAACCCAAGGCTGCATCAATGCTGTACGCTGGCATCCCCTTAAATAACTAAAGAAAATAAATAGGGTTAACAAACATTCATAACTCACCACAGTACATAAACTCTTCCCCCGAGTGCGCAGGTGTATGAATGGCTCGCTTTAGAGTTATCTGCCTGTGTATTGGGGCTGACATTACCGCCCACAGTATGAAATAAGCCAGTATGGATAGCTTCATTACAAGTCCCGGTGAGTTTCATGCTGTGGAGCTACACTGCTGCATCATAACACGCATTACTCTTTACAATTTTAATCAAGGAATCTGAGTTGGAGAAACTTGCTTCAGGCACCTAAACTCACTCCCCGAATACGCAGGTGTATGATCGGCTCGCTTTAGAGTTTTCTGCTTGAGGACTAGGGTGACATCACTCCCTTCCTTGTGGGTTATGCCCGTCTGGATAGCTTCACTAGCAGTTCCCGTAATATCTGCAGGTCAGGAATCGCATAACTACTCAAAACAATTTGAATATCCACACTTTAAAACGGGAAAGCAGGGACCTTTAAATCAAACTACATTTACACTACTCTTGGGCCGGCGGAATTCTCCGATCAGTCCAGGACAAAAATTTCGACACTTTTAACAAAACTACCTAAACCAAGGAATTTCTAGCTTAGTTCACACGAAACACTGGAACCGAGCAAAACTCCCCGGATCTGTAAAAAACACAAGGTGGTCTAAAATAACACCCACACACAGCGGTCTCTCACGCGACTCATACGCCCTGTCAAGGCAGCTCATGTGGGTACACTGGTAGACGGTTTTCGCCCCGCTCTGTCGTCATGAATCCAGGCCGAGAGGCACATAAAGGAGGTCAGGACTGGGCTTGGGGGCATTAGTCTTATGTAAAAAAATCATAACAAAATATATATATTAATAAAAACTTAAATATATAAAAAAATTTAAGAAAAATATTAAAATTCTTAAAAAAAAAAGAATAGATTCAAGGCTGCAAGGCCAGTTTTATAGTTTTAAGGACAATCTACAAATTAAGCCCTTCGGGATACTGATGTAGTTACACCAACTACACATGTTAACCCTAGTTTCATCCAGGGCTGGCAACAGTCCTGGTACATAGGGTGCCAGAAAAGTGTACTTATAACATGCCACTTTTTGACAAACGCCACGCTATGAAATGCCCCGGAGAATAAGAGCGAGGCCGGACCCTGACTTGCAGTACCGTAAAGGCAGATGATGAACAAAATGGGTTGTCGATGGGCAGCGACTCGGGTTGAGGGACTCACCAACGCACTACCGACGTACTACACGCGAGTTTAACTATCCACTTGCAAACAGCACTACAACATGTTCTACAGGCATCCCGACGCTACAACACGCCAGTCGGGAGACTGGTGGGGATCTTCACTACCTCGGATAACACATACACATACATTTAATAAGATAGCAACAGTGGTAAAAAGCTATAAATACGGGCCCACAGCCCAGCTAAAACATATACACAGCAGCCCGGCGCCGGCTCAATGATTTGACCCAAGTCTGTCGGGCTGCATTTTGTTGCAAACCCACTTAACGAGTTATGGGAACTTCGGTTCCTGGTCTCGTGACAGCACGGTCATTCGGTGGCATATGAGAGATCGAAGGGGGTGAAATCCGCAGTCGGGGAGCAGGCAGCGAGAAGGTAGCAGCTGCAGCGCGCGCCTACAAGAACCTAGAGATCTTCAAGGTAGCAGTACATCCTAGTAGTTCTTATTAGAGCTACTCGTGCAAACGAAAGGCAAACTCAAGCTACTAGTTCTTGTTAGAGCTACCGTATGGCCCAGGATCGGCAGTCCGGTGCACGCATCGAGCGGCCGGTCTCGCAGTAGAGCATGCAGCAGTAGAGTGCGCATGCCGACTGCACCCAAGCTGTGCACGACTCACACCACACACGCCGCAATACACTACACAGTAAAACCACACACGCACAAACAAGACAAGAAGACACAGAGGCGTACTATTTCAAGGGTCAACTGCGTGGGTTCTCGGGCAAGGAGGCCTGCCCCAACTACACTCGAGAACCTGGCCTAGGAGCACACGCACTGGTCCAGGGAAGAGTGTTCAAGGGGGCAACCTATAACATCCAATCATAATAATTATTACCTAATTCACTGTGTATATCATTTAGATTACGTAGCAAATACTATACATATCGGTCAATATTAGTAGCAAAAAATATAAAATTAATAAATTAAATAAAAATATATATTTATAATAAAAAAATACTTAATAATTATAAAAAATAGTAATAAATAAATAAAAAAAACAATAAAAGAGAACATTACGAGAAATAAGTATTATGTACCCAAAATGACGCACCGACTTGATAGTCTGTTTCAGGTCGGNACACACGCCGCAATACACTACACAGTAAAACCACACACGCACAAACAAGACAAGAAGACACAGAGGCGTACTATTTCAAGGGTCAACTGCGTGGGTTCTCGGGCAAGGAGGCCTGCCCCAACTACACTCGAGAACCTGGCCTAGGAGCACACGCACTGGTCCAGGGAAGAGTCTTCAAGGGGGCAACCTATAACATCCAATCATAATAATTATTACCTAATTCACTGTGTATATCACTTAGATTACGTAGCAAATACTATACATATCGGTCAATATTAGTAGCAAAAAATATAAAATTAATAAGTTAAATAAAAATATATATTTATAATAAAAAAATACTTAATAATTATAAAAAATAGTAATAAATAAAAAAAACAATAAAAGAGAACATTACAAGAAATAAGTATTATGTACCCAAAATGACGCACCGACTTGATAGTCTGTTTCAGGTCAGGAAGAAGACAGTACAGTGTTTAGGAGTGAACCGGGGGGGTGGGGGGAGGTGCCACTTTGACTAGCATCCGNTGGTACAAAGAACCTCTCCAACATACTAACAATGACTTTTTCCTCCAAACAGGTTTGCACCTTCAGTGTTTAGGCAAAATAAATTTCATCACTTCCCCCACCCCCTCATTTTCGCAAGTTATCATAATTCAAAGGAAATAAATAAGACTTATAATAAAACTTTTCATAGCAATCTACTGCAAATAATTCAATTCTACAATATATAACTTTGTACATTCTTTTCAATCAACCCACATACACCCCTGAGAATAAATTGAAGAACAAAAAAACGTATGCTAATGCAAATGTATATATGATATATATTTATATTGGCTCTATTATGTTATTAATTCAATATAAAAAAAACTTAACATGACTAAGTGCCCTCGGTGCATATATATATATACATTTATATATACAGAAAACAAAATCCCTCCAATATCACTACACGACCACAAGATGAAACGTACCCCGTGGGCTGCCCCGGGAAACTAGGGACTCACCCACACAATACATGCGAAATTAATTAGCACACTTGTACACAACAGACGGACATGTCAGGCAGTCATCCAGCCGAGTGGCTGGAGGAAAGTTTCACTCCACCGCTGATTACAAAAACACGTAATTTCAATTAAAAATAGGCAACACAAATAAACAGCCTTAACATGGGTCCGGTGCCCAACAAAACGCAGCTACACGGCGCCCCGCCGCCAACACAATGATTTGAGCGTGTGTCGGGGTGCATTTGTTTGACAAACATCCTGTGAGTTATGGGAGTCAAGGCTCCCGGTCTCACGACACCAAGGCCATTCGGTGGCGCATGAGGGTTCGGCGGTTTGGCGGCCTCAGCTCAGTCTCCTGCAATTGTCCTTCCAGTGTCTCACCTGAAGAAGGGGGCATATTACAGGCCCCTTAACGCATTGAAGAGTTATTGTTTGTTGTTTTATTTTCGTCGTTCTGTCTCTTCACTATTGGTTTATCTATTATTTTTCTGGTTATTTTTTCCGTTTCCTGTGTTGTTCTTAGTGTTGATTTATTTGGTTTTATAATCTGGCAAAGGATACTTTCCTTACTTGTGTTTCATTGTGATTTCTGTCCTATTTCTGTGTGGGTTTTGAGTTTTATTGTTTAGCTGTGTCCACTGATATTGTTTCTTGCACTATTTTGCACTCGTGTGGTGTTTTCGTTTTTGACATCGTAGTGTCTTTTATTTTGGTTTGTTTTCGTTGTCTATCCTGTTTTCAAATAATAAGTTGTTCGTCTATTTTTTTGTCGTTTTAATTATATACATTTTTTTTTTCATCGAGAAGGAAACAACTTTTCCTAATTATCTGTCTGTGGTGTTGTGAGAGGTTTCTTCGTATTTTGTCTTGCTGAGTTCTGTGCGAGTATGCGAGATTTTTATTTAGTCTCATGGTCGGCAATAGACACAGTCCAACCAAACCATCATAATAACATGAACTCGCTATTGACACTAAACTTCAAAGATAAAATACAGATATACTTTGCAACAAAATTGGCAGGTGAATAGTTAATGAGTTANCATTGACACTAAACTTCAAAGATAAAATACAGATATACTTTGCAACAAAATTGGCAGGTGAATAGTTAATGAGTTATTATTGACGGTGATGCATTTCTAGAAGGAATTTGAAAAAAAGTATAAAAACTGGCGTGACAGGATGAGAAGAAGCAAAGTTCGTACCTGCTCGTCATTCCCATTCCAGTGCAAAAAGTCGCCAAGAAAATTAATATTTAAGGTGGCGTGCGCGAGTACGAATGCGACGCACGGCTGAAGGAATAATGTTTGATATTTTTTTTCTCTAGTACGCACTNCCTAGGGAGTGGCTCTCCGAGTAATGTGCGGAATTATCACGTTTCTCATTCCACTAAAAGCTCGCACAAACTCGGGCCGGCGTACATCAAAAAACAAACCACGCGCGCAGAGGTACATGCGCACACAAACACTAGCGACGCGAGAAGTCGGGAAAGAGAAAAAAAAAAAAAACTTTGCTTGGGAGAATAGCGACGGTAATATGATATTTTACGCGCGTCTGGAAAAGGAAACGCGTGGATTTACTCTGCCTGCAGACAAAAAAAAATAATTTAAAATACTTCTCCTACAGATTGTTCGTGACGGTTTTCGTATCGTGTGTTTTGTACGTAACTTTGGGTCAAGGTTGTTTTTGCTCTCTCTCTGTCTTTCTCTCTCTCTCTTTCTCTCTCTCTCTCTCACACATATATTTTGCTAATGAATTATTGATAGCGAAATTACAACGGCTTACGAAGATCCTTGTCCTGCAGTATATAAATAAAACAGTCCTGGAAGTTTGAAATACTATATAATTTCGCTTCATCCTACGCAGCGTTTCACACACCACTCAGCCTCTATAACTTTTTGGTTGGATAAAATAAATAACACTAAAATAGTTTCAAAATTAGCTGCTTATAGAACGGCAGTAAGCGTTACCAGATATGAATTTAATGCAATCACCTACGCCTTATAAACAACAATTTTCCGCAAAAATTTTGGCAGAACTACAGATTAATTAATTTGCTACGTAATATAGAGTTATAACTCTGAAATAAAAAATACCCTTAAATACTCTAACGAAAGGTACGGCGTAACGTCTAGTCGACAGCGAGGTTATTAGAAACGGAGCAATTTGCTCAGAGAAGAAAGAATAAGGAAGGAATTGGTCATATCCTGTAGCAAGGAACGATATCAGTATTCGCCTGTGGGACCGCGGTGGTGTAGTGGTTAGACTACTGACTTCCCACCTAGGCGAACAGGGTTAGATTCCCGGCGGGGTCGCCCCCGAATTTTCGCTTATGGGAATCTTGCCGGACGATGATGCTGGTTGGTGGGTNACTGACTTCCCACCTAGGCGAACAGGGTTAGATTCCCGGCGGGGTCGCCCCCGAATTTTCGCTTATGGGAATCTTGCCGGACGATGATGCTGGTTGGTGGGTTTTCTTGGGGATCTCCCGTTTCTCCCGCCCCTGCATTCCGGCGCTGCTCCATACCTCGCTTCACCCTCATCGGCTTTGAAGACCTCGATGTTAAGAGCCACCCAAATATCTTCACTCGATCACTCACAGCATTCGCCTGGAATGATTTCGGGAAATCATGTAAAACCGATATCAGGATGGCTGGACAAGGATTCGAACCCAGGTCCCCCCGAATGCGAGTCCGGATGTTTATCACCTGGTCACCTAGCTCGGTAAAATACTCTAACAATGTATGCTATTTNTTTTCTTGGGGATCTCCCGTTTCTCCCGCCCCTGCATTCCGGCGCTGCTCCATACCTCGCTTCACCCTCATCGGCTCTGAAGACCTCGATGTTAAGAGCCACCCAAATATCTTCACTCGATCACTCACAGCATTCGCCTGGAATGATTTCGGGAAATCATGTAAAACCGATATCAGGATGGCTGGACAAGGATTCGAACCCAGGTTCCCCCGAATGCGAGTCCGGATGTTTATCACCTGGTCACCTAGCTCGGTAAAATACTCTAACAATGTATGCTATTTNTCCCCCGAATGCGAGTCCGGATGTTTATCACCTGGTCACCTAGCTCGGTAAAATACTCTAACAATGTATGCTATTTACGGGATGAGTCAGCAAATTTGGACTACGAAGAACATAGACAATCAATTGCAACCACATATTGCGAAAAAATGCCTTAATTGGAGATTTTTCAGAAGCATAGTTTTTCCGATGTAAATAATTTTGCGTATTTTTATTACACACAACAGATTAGGTACTCACGTCACGAATAAAAATGTCGCTCTTAACACTGGACATTACATACGACACTGGACAGTCAAACTCGTCTCTTCTCAAGGCAGATTAACTGGCGGATGTAGATCATTCACGTTCTTAGCTTATGATGCAGATTCTCTGACGTGTATAGTCGGTGTTCGTGAATTATTGGTACTTAGCAGTCCTGTGGCAATTCCTAAGCTAAGCAAGGACATTCTATTGTGCTGGTCGACTTCTCATTGACCTAGTTATATGAAAAATGAATTTGTTCACAGAAAGTCAATAAGAAGACCACATATGTATATATATGTATATTCCTTTTCTTAAATATTTCTACGATATATATATATATATATTTCAGAAATGCTTCATACAAAATTCTGCTAGATGTTTATTAAAGCCAGTTTTTCACTGTAACAAACATAGAGACATTGACAAGGACTTTAATTAGAAAATAAGATAGACGTTAAATATGAGAAAAATAGTGGTAATAATGGAGAGGTAGTTTAATGTTGTAAATAATAGTCATGTCAACATTTATAGCATTTTAAATAAATTTAAAAATTATATCTAGTTATTATATTTTGCAAAACCTCCATCACTCATGAACTCGGATACGCCTCTGGCGTTTCATAACACTGGTGTCAGGATTGGGATGGAGGGAATTATTAATTCGTCAATTGTAAATGAAGTCAGGCAATAAGCTAGTAACCAGTGATATTAAGAAAATTTATTTAATTGTAATAGCTGTAGGCCGAAATATTAAGAACTTTGTGTAATNAGAAAATTTATTTAATTGTAATAGCTGTAGGCCGAAATATTAAGAACTTTGTGTAATCATCGCAGTGAATGTTAACGAGAAAAGCACCTGCCGAATTGGAAGCACTGCGAGCATTAATTGAGGGGCTAAGTAGCCAAATTGTTTGCGTGAGCACAAATGTAATTAGCTCCAAAGAACATGTAAACAACGAAGTTAGTAGTGTAATAGAAAGTGTAAACGAGAATGCAAATAGACAGATTTTTATGTGATTTAATAGGTAGGAAAATGGCCACGATAAATGAGAATGTAGAAAAGAAAAATAGATAACTTAGACAGGAAAATGGAAGGCAATAGGGAGTTAGTGTATACGAGAGTTAACTGTGTGGACAAACAAACTTACGGCGTAAATGAAAAACTGGGCAGTGTGAGCGAAATATTTGACAGTTTCGTGCGAAAATGAAATAGGAAATGAGTGCATTTAAGAAGAAATGGCATGAATTTGTTCAGGAGCGGAGTTTCGTCATCACCACGCCGGCAGCCGAGAAAAGAGGGGAAGCTGTGTAAGTCGAAACTACCGCAGCAACCTTGGAGTGAAGCCTGCAGCTCTGTGCAGCTCTGCGGCGTTGGCGTCGCGAAGCCAGGAACGGGAATTGGGGTCTCAACTAAGCCCGCCCCTTACGATGGCCAGACGTCTTGACGGGAGTACCAACACCAGTTTGAAATAGTCGCCAACCTGAATTGCTGATCAGCTAAACAGTGGGCTTACTACCTCGCGGCTGTATTGAGAGGCCCCGCACTCAGCATACTACAATCTCTGCCAGAGCGACAGCGACTGAAGTAATCTACATTGGTGGCGGCCTTGGAGCTACGTTTTGGCCACCGGTACCTGTGACATGTCTGCCATGCCAAACTGCGAAGCCGCAAATTAGCACCATGAAAGTCACTTCCGGGGGCTATGGCAAGACTTCATGCGGCTGTCCCACCTATCTCTGGAAGGGTGCTCCGAGGAGGCGTTCAACATCATTACAGTCGATTTCTTTATCGATACCATCTCCGACACAGCGGTACGGCAAGCGGTACGTCAGGCTGCACCTCACATCATGCAGGACGCCCTGGCCCGAGCACTGGAGGTAGAGTAAGCAAGGCAGGGGTCGGCACCCCGATGTCCGGTATGGAAAATAACACTAAATAAAGACGACGACAGCATTAAGAAGACATTCAAGGAGATGCAGACGACTGTGAGGGACATCGCTTCCAAGGTCCATACTACAGAGCTTCTCCGCCTCCACCCAAACAGCCGTAATGTTGACCATGAAGACAGCCAGAGCACCTGAGAGCCTACTGCCCACAACAGCAGCAGCAACAGAATCAGCAGTGAGAAAAGAGGCAGCGAGATGCAGGTAAGAGTACAACGCTTTCGGAAAACTTGTAAACCTCATTTCGAAGAAGGGAAGGGGGGTGAAGGTCGATGACTGCTAGAGCAAATGTCCCTATTTTCTTACTGGTACGTTCTGTTTAACAGGATGTGGATGCAATATTGGTGGAGGGGAGCCTGATGATGTTCCTTGCTAGATGGTCGTCGACACTGGGGCGACCATAACAGCAGTAACACCGAATATCCTTCGGCCTTCTCCTCAGCGATCGCCCAACGACAGTATGAAACATCTATATTTTACTACAGTAACAGGCGAGATCACACTAGTGAAAGGCAAGAAAAGTATGAACTTGGTGACTTTAGCAAATAGCTCGATATTTATATGGCAAAAATATAGTGTGTGAGTGAAGGGATTTGGGCGGCTCTTAACATCGAGGTTATGAAAGCCGATGAGGGTGAAGCGAGGTGAGTATGGAGCAGCGCCGGAATGAAAGGGTGGGGGAAATGGGAGATATCTGATTTCCACATGCAACAATCCGGAGTGATCCGGCCGAAGATTGAACCCGGATCGCCTTGGTGGGAGGCGAGTATGCTAACCGCTCAGTTGCTGTGGCCCCTAGCAGAAATAGAGGATGAATTTCTTTTGGGGCTAGATGTACTATGTAGGTTAGAGTGTTATATCTATACTCGACTTGGTGTGCTAATTGGATGCAGTACTGAGTTTATGGTGTTAATATGGTAGGATTTGTCCTCACCAATGAGCTGCCCAGTAGTCTGTTGTCAATCCACTGTGCTAACCAATTCTAGTGAAATTGTCATTACAGTCAAATGCCAAGGAAAATTTTTTAACTGTTTGGGCCTACTTGAGCAAGCTGAAAAAGGTGGCATCCTGCTAAGTAGTGCCAATGTGGCAAGGGAATTAGTCTCTACTAACACCAACAGTTTACCAGTTAGAGTGATAAATTTGTCCGATAGTTCCATTCATCTTGAAGAGAGGGCCATGATAGCTGTTGGCAAACAAGTGACACAAATTTCGTTCCAAATGTTCCAGAATATTTTAAAGTAAAACAAATCTAATATATTCTACCATAAGTACTGTATGGACTGCTAGTAAGACAACAGGAAAACTCAACTGGCGACAGGAGAAGGCTGTTAGTGAAATACTGTAGAGAAAAAAGGATACCTTCTCGTGTCGACCAAATTACTTTGGAAGGATTAATTTCACCTGCCGCCATACTGATACAGGAAACGCCAGGCCCATAAATAAGCCGCTAAAACGACTATCAATATATTCACATGAGACAGTTAAGGGTATTCTGAAGGAAGTAAAAGAGTTAGTTGTGATAAAACAATAATTTATTCCGTGGTCTTACCCTGCTGTACTAGTTAAAAAGAGGGTTTGTGTGAATTATCGCCAGCCTAATAATGTGACAAAGAAATACTCTTATCCATTTCCGAGGATAGACGATACATTGAAAAGCTAAACTGTTTCGCAATGGTTTCCTACTTTGGACATTAAGTGTGTACTGGCAATACGAGCTGAACCCAGACGACCAAGAGAAGACTGCATTTTGCGGCCAATGGAAAGGAGCCTAGCAATTAAAATGTATGCATTTCGGGCTGTGTGATGCTCCTGCCACCTTCGAATAGCTCAAGGAAAAAGTCCTCCTTTTAGATATGTCAGGTTTACCGAGATTGTCATTGTGACAGGAACGACATTTGAAGAGCATCTACCATACTCATACTATTACAGAAGGTGGCCCAGCCAATTTGAAGCTTTTTCTTAAGAAGTGACACCTTTTCCAAAAGAAAAGAAAATTCTTGCGTCATGTAGTGGCTGCCCGTAAAACTGAAAGAGACAGCAAGAAGACGAAAGCAATATGAAACTGGCCGACACCAACTTACAAAACTGAAGTGCAGAGTTTTTTGGGCTTATGTGCTTACTACCGATGATTTGTTCCTGGGTTTGTCAAAAATTGCGAAGTCATTACATGATCTGACTGAAGCAAAAGGAAACTTTTTTGGACCACCGAGGGCGAAGTTTCTTTAAATAAGTTAAAGGAAATTCTGTTATCTTCCCCAGTCTTGGGATTCCCAAACAGTGAGTGCATATCCATTTTGAATACTGATAATAGTGGTGTAGGCATCGGAGCTGTGTTATGTGAGGTTTATGTTGGAAGATAGAGACCACTGGAATACTTCACTAAGGTACTGCACAAGCCTGAGAGAAACTACAGTGTTACACAAAGGGAACTTCTAGCTGTGGTGAAGTCAATTTGACTCTTCCACCCCTTCTTTTATATTCTAAGAACAGAACATACTTCATTATGCTGGCTACTTCATTTAAAGAACCCCGAAGTTCAAATAGCAAGGTAGATAGAGCACCTTCAAGAATACGACTTTGAAATACAGTCAATATCTGGTGGCCTTCACAGCAATGCAGATGCACTTTCTAGGAGACCATGTGAACCATTCTGTCGTCATTGTGAAAATTTATAAGAAAAGAGTGCTGAATTGCTGAAGGTACAGAGGACAATAATTTAACATTTTGTATTTGGTGTTGTGTCACCTCATGGAGTGATGAGTGTATTAACAAAGATCAGCTAAATGATCACACATTGGATCCAATAGTAGAGTGGAATGAAGCTCGCTGTCAGCCAAAATGGGAAAAGATAACCATCCTGAGCACAGCAGTCAAAGCATACTGTGCACATAGGGAATCCCTTCTACTGAGGAATGGTGTGATTCACAGGAACTGGGAAAGTAATGATCTGAAACACGCACACTAACAGTTGGTCCTTCCAGAATGCAGGGTTACCGAAGTCTGAAGGAACTGCATAACACTGCAACCAATGTTCAGTTTGGTGTTAGTAAGACCCACGACGGAGTTCGACAAATTATCTACTGGCTTCATTGTCGGGAGGATGTTGAGAAGTGGTGGCCAATGTACGACACCTGCACTGCGAGAAAGGGGCCAAGGACTGTGCGACAATACAATGTTGGAGCACTAATCGATTACAATGGCATTAGATATTTTGGGCCCCTTGTCTCTCACAGAGAGAGATAATCGTTGTTCTACTGGTGGCCCAAGATTACTTTACTAAGGTGCCTGAGGTTATTCCCTTCCAATCAAATAAGCACATACTGTGGACGATGCACCCATAGAGCATGACTTCTCACGGTTGGGAGTGCCACTAAAACTGCATTCCTATCCATGAAGAAATTTTGAAGTTATTGTGTCCCAGGATGTAACAAAGATTCTGAGGATGAAAAAAAATAGGTCTACAGCCTTACACATTCAGTTAAATGGAATGGTCAAAAGACCTATACCTCACTATTGGGCAGTTCTTGTCGATCTTTGTGGCAGACTACAAAAGAAAAAACGATTAGAAGGTGTCATTGTTTGTGCTTGCATACTGCTCAGCAGTTTACGAGTCTACTAGAGTAACACCATCAACGACGCTGGTTGGAAGAGATCTACGCCTTTATAGTTACCGGCAGTTTGGACAACCGACAGAAGAGTAAGATGGTGCCCCAGACTATGCCAGCGAATTACATCACAGACTAGTTGACATTCATGAACTTGCTCGACAGTAACTCAGAATAAGTACACAGGACGAAGATCTGGTATGACAGGAGAATGACAGGCGAGGTATTTCAAGATGGAAAACTTGCATGGCTGTACAATCTACAAAGACGAAAAACGTACTGCCTGAAGCTTCAGAAATGTTGGGAAGGACCCTACAGAATTTTTAAGATCTATAATGTGATATTTCGGATTTGTTGTCAAGGCTCTCGGGCGAAGTCTAAAGTTGTCCACATCGACCTACTGGCACGCTACGAAGGTCCGGATGTTGCAGAGTCTGTTCGGAACGAACAGACTAGAGGAGGGGACAGTTTTACAGGTTGCTAGTCTGCATCGATTTCCTTGCCCTGTCCCACTCGAGTGAGAAGGGCGGTGGGGCAAGGGCAGAGTTGTAACCCGAGGAGTGCACTTAGGTTTACAAAGGAGTGCTGCCACCGCGATAAACCTATCGGGATTCCTGCCGCATTATATAATTGAGGTGGTTGAATGTCTGGGGTTATCATGGCAAGAATATTTTTCCATTGCCTTCGCCTCTCTTGGTGTGACTTGGGGTGCGGGAAACCTCTTGTATAGTACCAGCGAGACTTTTAAAGCCGGGACGGACCTCCGAGCCGACAGTCTAGAGTTTCGAAGATTGTACGACCCTGAGAGCGAGGTGTGCGAAGACAGCGAAGCGACGTGCCAACTTAGCGTCGAATCAGTGTAGCTACGATTGGACGAGAGTGACCAGCGGGAGTGAAGTCTGCTGATTACGAGCATCAGTACAGTGAATAGTGGGGCTGATAGGCCGAACTATTGAATTGGATGAGTAGGTGACAAACATTTGGGGTGATGGCAATAAACAGATTGAATGTATGTAAATTTTGAGTGTGAATTAAACGAATTTAACCAGTATAGAGACATTGATAAAGACTTTTATTAAAATTGTGAGCTACCTTAAATAGTGCGCCCACTGAGAATAGCAAGTGTAATATTGGAGATAGGTAGTTTAATGCTGCGAATAACAATTGTGTGGATATTTATAGCATTATAAATATCTCTTAAATCTACCTTTAGTTCTTTTAATTTGCTGAGACCTCCATCCCTTACGAACTCGGATACGCCTTTTGTGTCTCGTAACAATACATACTGTCAGCATAAAAAAAGTAATCTGTCTCTAAC
Organism: Clitarchus hookeri; assembly: GCA_002778355.1. Taxonomy (NCBI): domain Eukaryota; kingdom Metazoa; phylum Arthropoda; class Insecta; order Phasmatodea; family Phasmatidae; genus Clitarchus; species Clitarchus hookeri. The sequence goes on along the minus strand of NQII01000887.1, from coordinate 278,524 downwards.
AACTTAAAATTTGTATTCTATTAACAATGGCAACTTACTGCATACATTTGGTGCGTAATGAACAGAGGCTGGTAACATCCCTGGATTAAGTGATTTGTAGGCTCGAATTCATAGTATAGTATTACGTGGAACATTATCCGCTGTCAATTATTGGTTGGTTGCTGGATTGTAAAGAAAATGTTGCTACTTAGTTAGATAGACTTTGTTCGTTCATCTTTTTGGCGCACCTAGTTGGCATCAAGTTGTGCGAACACACGCACCTCAGCTAATTGTATTACGTTGTTACAATTCGCCAGGGCCGTATCATAATTCGTGTACGATGGAGGTCTTGATAAAAATAAAACAACTAAATTAATTTTCTTGATTTATTGATAAATTCATCAAATACATACAGCCAATATTTACATCGTTTTACTAACAAAATTTACTATTAACACTTAAACCCATCATTGAGCACAATATTTAATGTCAATCTCAGTTATAATTAAGGTCCTTATCGTTGTCTTTATAATAGCTAAGGTCACTTGATCATCACTTACTAGCTACAATATATTCTCAAAATGTCCACTGCCCTACATTAACTTTATTCGAAATTTCTACGATTGACGTATACAGACCCACTTTCCCATCGTCCAGCCAGACTGTCTCACTCTCTAATGTCACAGCGCAGTCTTCACTTGCTGGCCACTGTCGTCGCTCATAGCTCTAATTTTTCCACTCACCTGGCGATAATTGCCGCTCGAGACTCCAAGGTACGCCGCGTCTTATATAGCTGAGCCGACCAGGCCCAGAAGGTTGTTCACCCCATGAGTCGTGCCGAGGAAAAAGCCAGGGGCTGACCTGAAAATTCACGCAGTTACCACTACTTCATCTTCTAAACAGGAGAGTGCGGCATGACTCCCGACAGTCTCGTCGCGGCACGCGTTCGTGTTACGCGGCAGCCCGCTTGTAATCTCTGTCTTCCCTTCCACAGTCACCGGTGATATCAATGCGCGCCCGATGGGGGAAGGGGACAAAAACCAATGAGACCGCATGTAAAACGTTTTGATTTAAACGACACCTCGTAGTAGTTTAGTGTAAGGTTTCTCGTCTTTTATCGCTGGACTACCGAGCAAAATATTACCAATAAACTTTTAACGAAATTATAATAACTCGGAAATAATGAATTTCCAAGTTTGGTCTGTTAATCATGGTTAAAGTTGTTTAGGCATGTGACTGTAGTCACACCAAACGAAATTTACCTGCATATTTTCACCTTTGTTAAGCTTGGTTCACAATTTATAGTACAACAGTAAACACAGAACATAGGTCGTGTGCACATGAACTGACAGCCATGTTTTCGAATCTATTGATTCACAACTGCGCATAACAGGTCGTGTGCATAAGAATTCCTGACATTGTACACAAAGGAAATGGTCATATATATGAAACAACAGCCAATCATAGCAGAGTGCTATATTTTCAACGAAGTTCTTTATTTAAAATGGAATAATAGAGGAAAAAGAACAGGTAAAAGTTTACTAAAAGATATTTTGAAAGGTTATTCACAAATTTACGATAGCAAAAACCAAAATTTTAAAGAAAGGCAAAAATCCTTAATATTTTAAATCGCTGTAAAATTTCAACACAATATCACCATCTGTTAAGAAAATCCAATATTCACCAGGACTACCAAATGGCATCAAAGTCGTCTCGAAATTTCATTGGCTAAAAGTAATACGTAAGAATTCAATTGTGAATCAATGTCGCACGAGAATTTTGGTCGTGTGAATGCTCTTCTGTTGTGTTCTATGCTCTGTGCTTAAGTATTTTGATTGTGGACCCGGCCTTATAATGGATGTGCGCTCCGTGCCTTAGCGCCAACGCTCTCCTCCTTACATGGTTGCGGCAGGGCCTGACTAGCGCGGTACGACGTTTTTGAAAGTGTACCTATCACCTTGCATGGGTGAAAATGAAAAGAATTGTGTTTCAAGAGAGTGGGAGATCAGCGATTTTCGTAAATAAAATACGTGTTTTCCTGAACATTTGATGCAGATATCCAGAGACATTCAAACAGACCTAAGGGGGTGAGGAGGCTCCTCGTAATATAATGGGGGAACAGCATACAAAAAAGAAAGATATATAAACGTTTTAATAAAACTTTTTAATTACTTTTAAAATATTTTAATTATTTTTAGTTCTAAGTTCAAATGTTTTAAAGGTTTTTTTAACCATTAGATCTGTTCATCAGAAAATGTAACTTTTTACAATACAAAAGGTTTTTGAAAATAAAAGCTACAAACGGGATTATCCTTGACACACACACCGATTTACCTGTTCAAGGTTATTGTTTTCACCGCCCCCTGACGGTGGCAAGTGTTGAACTATTCTCTGCTGTTTTAAAAGGTTTACATTTTGAGTTTGCAAAAACTGAAAGACGTATCTGCTGCATGCTTTCGGATTACGATCCATTGCCGGCGATGTGTTAGTAAGAAGGCTCCTGGGATATGAACAAACCTATATTACAGTCCATTCGTGGTATCTTCTCACTATTTTAATCAAACCTTTGTAAGATAACACCATGTATGACGTGTTTGGTAGTTTTATAAATACGCCATCTATCACAAGGGTGTATATACTCCTGTTAACATAAAAGTATTTTATTTTTGGTTAAACTGGACTTTTAACAATATATACCAATAAATTAAAATGTTTTCTTTATAATTATTACAGCCAAAAGAGGGAAAAAATATGCGTGTTGGTAATGTCTAGTATTAAATAGTTCTCATGCAAATTATTATTAAATTAAATGCGCACAAACGCTGTGAATTGTCCCGTTAGTGTAATTTTCTAAACTTGGCTAAGCTTTGTTTGCACGAGGCGGAGGAATAACCTGAAAGTGGATCTTTAGCAGGGCTTCAGAAACTAACCATGCATGGAGTATAACAAAATATGAACCCTTTCAAATCCTCTTTAATTTTTGATTTCATGTTTCGCAAAAAAATTAATATTTTAGTGCTTGCTGTAGCAAAACTGACAGAGTATTTAATTCAGTACCACAACATAATTAGATGTATCCATTTTCATAACATTGGGCATTCACACGGTTTGCAAACCAGTAACTTATTGGGAGCGTCATTGGACATTGAGCCTTGAACATTACCGGCCAAATATGAACTTCCTGTGCAGTTTATACACAATTGTGTACACAGGGGTTGATTTATTAAATATGCATTTGAATAAATTATAAATTATAGTTAAGAGTTTCGGAAAGGAATTTAAGTGTTTTCTAAATTAATTTAAGCGTTTCTACTGCATTTTTTAGAGCTCAGAATTTAAAAAATGGCAAAATCTTCAATTTATTGTTTATTTTTTATATATGGATTAACTCTGACTGGGGACTTTGATTATTAATACATTTGTTCAATTTTCTTTTTTTTTAATCAAGGGTCAGCTAACTCTCAATGTTTAGTAAGCAATTTACAGTCTCCCGACGTTAGTCAGTGTCTGTTCTGTTTATCTCAACAGCGCTCAACAAACATTTCAACCGAATATTTAAAATTTTTTCCTTTTACCTTCTTTCTGTGCATCCTTAACACACTTTAAACATATTTTACAAGTGTAGAGGTACCTGTCACATTACGTTAGATTATGTTATTCTGATTCTTACTAACTAGTAGTACTATATATATATATATATATGTACATGGATGTTATACCAATATGTGACCTTTCCAGTTGAATAGTTGGAGCGTAAACAAGGTCAACTATAATGAAAACCTTTATTGTCTTTAACTTTAATATGCATAACCTTTAGGTGCAAAACCCATATTTTTAACATTCGTTTTTACTTTGAAATATAATTATATTATTAACAATGTGGGGTCCACGTCTCATTAAGCCCATGATTTAGCTCATAAAGATTACAATTTAATTTAACAGAAAACTTTTTCAGCAATGTTTGTTGAAGAAAGTAGGAAAAATAGTTATACAAAAGCCAGCTCTTCACAATGCACGACTTGTGTTTTGGGTCATTATCTTGGTAGGACTTAAACGTGTTCCTAATGCCCAGATTATCAGCACTCTTCTGTAGGTTTGCTTTCAAGATGTTGAGATAGTCTTCCTTTTTCATTGTTTCTTGACTCGTACATCCTCTCCAAAACCTGCTGAAGATATGCAGCCCCAGATCACAATACTACCTCCACTGTGTTTCACAGTAGATTGTATGCTACCAGGTTTTAGCTCCTCATTTGGCTTGCGCCATACTGTTACCCTGCCATCTGAACCAAAGACATTCAATATCATCTTTTTATATCTGGATGCTAATGGGGTGTAGGGATAATCTGGCATATGAAGAGTTGCAGCGTGTTTGTAATACCCGATTTTAAAACAAACTATTTCACGTGTGCACAATATGCTTGCACACGAAAAGAAATAACACTTTAGACTAGGGCAAAATACAACTTTCAAAAGATCACGATTATTGAAAACACTATTTTGAAGCCCTTCAACTTGGCGAAAAATGGCACTTTCAGATTGTTATAGCATAATATACTCAGATTTGATTCCTGCAAAACAAGTTTACGATCCTGCGTTAAACTCCGTTATGGGCTTTCTACCAATATAATGATAGAGGCGCCGGCTCTGAACTAGCGTGCAGTGTTCCCGTCGTATTACGCACACATATGCGACTTTAAACGGGCACCCTATCATATTATTGTCGGAAAGTTTGAATGTTTATTACAGGCTTCTACAGACTATTCACGGTAAAGTAAGCACTTTTGAAAGAGCTCTCATTTTAATTAATAGTCTAAAAATATATTTTATTTTAACCTTGGACGTTAACTTCCAAGTGCGGTGGACTATATAAACTGTGCTTATTACTTACATAGCAGTATTTATTTAGAAAGGTGGTTAAAGGATAAAAAACGTCTGAAAGAAAAAAGTAACTAGGGCCACAAAAGTGCTCACTTTATTGTAAACAGCCTATATCGTAGAATTCGCCCGTGTCTAGGTAATATGTTTAAAGATAGAGTAGTCCGAAAAAATAGCTACTAAAAAAGTTGTAGGGCTTCAGAATAATATTTGTAGCATGCATGATATCTTGTAGACTCCATTTGGTCCTCGTCTGTGGTAAATTCTTTTTTCGTAGCTAAACATATTGGGGGTAAGTTAAATAATTTCGTAAAAAAAACTTATTTCAAACATTTTACATCGCAGTACAAGCGCTTTAACATTCTTAACGCCTTGAAATATCTCGCGCGCACGCATACACAAACACACCCATTGTTTACCCGAGGTTCGAAGGTAGCATTTCATGTTCTGATGCCAGCCCCTTCAATAATATCTGCGACAGAAGTTGCCGCTAGGGCATTGGAGCCATAGACTTAATATGAGGTAGCCCGATTCTTCGTCTTCTGAGCATGAACCCAACATTGACCTACCCCAAACCAGAACAACTGTCAAAGTCACATTGTCAGCAGTGATGAACGTATTGTTAATATCTTCATTTTCGAGACATGCACTTTTATAAGAATAAAACACTTTTACCAATTTTAATTTCATCAATCTGCCTTACACATTGGTTAGAGGAAGTATACAAACATCTCAAAACACTTGTTTACAAATCAGTGGTCTAGCCTCAAATCAAATCCACGCCACTGTTGCTAGTCGTATTGGCAGAAAAGCAGTTCATTGATGGGGCACGGAGATTGGTTCAGCGCAGCCAGCGAGATCGCTCTACCCCGCATTCACTCTAGGATCGGAGCCATTTCGCAGGTACCTGTGGCTGGAGTCAGAAGTACAAACGGTGGTTCCACCTGTGTATACTCGGCGTTTCTGTGCCTACGCACACGTAGCGACGCTTCTGCCTCCCGTCACGGCTTACAGGACTGCCAACTTTGTTCACGGTAAACGGCGATTACAAAGCAGAGTAAACGTTACCCCCATATTCCCGCTGAACAGAGCCGAGAATATGTACACATATTTTTCTTTATGCTCCGCACAGCAAGCTTCATTCACACTGTTGACTGCGGGTTGTGAGGCGACCCCGTACTCCCTCCCTCGCTCGCACCCCCTCACTGCTACCAACATTCCCAGAGCAAATTACATCCATATCTCCGTGCCACATTTTAAATATTGGAAGAAGCGCTTTATGCGCCACTACGGAGTTCCGGCAAACAAATGAAAACCGCACGGCGGAAAGTAAATGGCGGTTTAAAAAAAAAATGAGGGCCGTGAAGCACAAAGCTTCTGCAAAAAAAAAAATGTCTGGGGCTAACACACAGCAAAGGTTTGGGGGAAAAAAATGCGAGCGGGTTAAAGGAAGCTACTAAACTGTGCTCCACTCCTCTCGTGGAGCAAAGGCGATGTGACACGGCCAAATTTAAAATTACGCGACCACTGTGGTGGCTGTGCAAAGGATATAACATGTAACTTTGGCTTATTTCGGCTGTTGAAGCTAGAAGTTTATTTATAGTCTGCTAACAATAACCTGCTGGTAACAGTGTGTTTAACATGTATTTATTTTATAACTTAATAACATATTTTACATTAACGTAATGTTTTATTACTACGCACATCTCTCCTCACCGTTAATAATGCTTTTACCCCTCGTACAACGCTCGTTTCGGAGTATGCATAACATTATATGATTTACCTTGTGATTTAATTAATCGTTCGTTTAGAGCCAGAGTCACTCCAAAACCACCCTCAACAATTATTATTATAACACACAAGTAAACGTACGATATATACGAGCAGTAACGAAGGAAACGACAAACGAAGACCTAGAGACTAATGCAGCAATCAAAGCAACTGTACTCGAAACACGGCTTAGACGGAAATCCCTTGAATCAAATCTAACCGAAAGCAGCATTCACTGAATGTCAACTAAAAAAAAAAAAAAACACGGGATCGTTATTAACAGCATACCAAAAAAACTAGAGCCCTGCAGTAGATTCCTTAATATGACTCAATTTGAAGTTAGCATCCTAAACTATAATATCATCGTGGCATAATTAAACATCTACACAATCCGTAGACTCACAAGTAAAAGTTATATATTTTTAGTGGCATTCAAAACGATTTATTGCAAATTTAGTTTTACAGCGTTACTAATAACACGAAAAACTGCAGTGTGTATATATATATATATATATATAGGCTTAATTTACAATAAAATAATAATATTCTTTCAACCTAAAATTCAGGTAAAATACNGTATATATATATATATATAGGCTTAATTTACAATAAAATAATAATATTCTTTCAACCTAAAATTCAGGTAAAATACGGCGTGGTGCAACTCGATGCAAGCCCACCCACACGTATTGTTGTTAACTTTCAGAAACGTGACGTCGGTACTATGTAATGCCTGAAAAAAACGCCACCAAGAAAACATCTTGACACACAAACAATATCATTTGTAGGCCAGTATTTTAACCTAACATGTATACAGTGCACGCGAACACGCTAATAATTAACGCGAAATTGGGAATAAAATTTACAGGTGCATCTTAAACTCTTTTTTATGTACGAGATGGAACATTTATCCACTTTTATATAATGTGATATGTGTATATGTACTATAAAACTATTTTAGGGTTAATTGTCTTCCTAAATTAATTTTAAAAGTTACAATTCTAATGCCCAGATGATGTATGAATAAGAAAAACTAAATGTAGTACCCAACTTAAATATTGTATTTTGAAATTCACATTAAAGTACATAAAGACATGTGTAAAAATTATCTAGTATTTTTTTTATTATTAGCGGAAATTCGTGGAACAATGAGCACAGTTTGTATATAAAAAAAACCACTTAATATTTTAAAGTACCATATTTTCTAGTGATCTAATTAAATTCGCCAAGGTAAAACTCCTCGTCGCCATTGTTAGAGTTAAACGAATATTTGGTTTATCTTGTTTACACTTCACAAAAACATCAAAATAGTTACACATACGATTGCTTATGTAATATTCACGAACAGAACAAGTTTTACAGTCTGATAACTAGATCACTTACATTTTCTTCACATTAATGGAAGTTTCAAGTTGGTATAAAACAATGAGCTAAAAAGTCAACACCCGTATGCCAAAAAAACTGACTGCGTCAATAAATATTGGCCCCAAAAATTTAGCTTTTAGGATTTCGGAGGTGATGCCATTCAATAAACGTAAATTAAATTCCAATAACAGAAATCATGTAGGATTTTTATAAATGTGAAAATAATAAAATTAAACACAGGTCTACACAAAAAAAGGGAAAATGAACACATTGTAAAATGCAAAATGCATTTTGTAGCGTGTTCAATAAAGCAAAATGAAAGTAAAAATTATGTTAACTAGCCATACCACTGGTGATATTCAGTCGTCTAAATCACAATAGTTTTGTATCATTTACATCTACTACTCGGTGTTACTGAGACAAAATCTTCACCAATAATTATAAATTAGTGGACAAGATAATTTTACAAATATGTGCGATAATCACTTCTTAGAGTAAACAAATAGTATATAATAAATTGCATCGACCGCCTTCCCCACGCCCTAAAACTTAACGCACACAATACGGCTGAATTCCTTTCCATTATTTTATTTTGTTTAGTTCTGGTGATAAAATAATTCTGAGCCAACTGACCCAAGTTGGTGATTAACAATAGTCCTTACCCACTCTCTTTGTCGATGCATAAACCTATATCTAAGTAAATGCGAAATAAAAACTATAAAAACTGAGAGTCTTGCAAACAATTTTTTTTTAGCCTTAACTAGCGTTGCCAAATGTCCCGCATTGTACGGAACTTGCTGTTTTCTGGAACCGAAAGAATGATCCCGCGTGGAAATAGGACGGAACGTCCTAAAACTTATACCGTATCTGAAACTTCTCAGAAAATTAAAGTGATTTACCACTTTTCGATATTGTGGGTAGGTTCACTCTGATGTTTTAAACCTATGACCACAGTTAGATGCAACTGACGCCAACATGCGTCAAGTGCATACGCGGAAGTAGCGCTTTCCAAGATGGTTACTGTACCCTTTATTCCGTAGTGTGTTTTTGTCGTCTGTTTTAAAACAGTTGAAAGCAGAAATTCAAACCACACTGAGTTATGAATTCAGTTGCAACTAATATTTTATGTACTCAGAGAACATTTTGACAGACGTACAGGATCATCGAAAAATGGCATAATTTCAAAATAATCACAGTTTCAAAACTGTTTAACTGATTAGGTTCGTTGTTGCACCAAAATGTACATGAAGGATGACAGTTTTTGCTTGCATTGAAACGTTACTGCGTGCGCCTCGTTTGCTTCTGTGCTGTATTCAACCTCCATCCACGTATTCCGAAGCATTGTTCGCGTTATTGCCTCAAAGGCAGCAATGATTCTCTGACGTAAATGCTCGAAATTTATGATCTTTACAGCGTAGACAATGTTCTTCACCAGAAGAAAATATCCAAGTTCAGGGTTTCCAATAGGCCAGGGGACAGGGCCAAATCTCCAGAGAAAGCCGCTCTAATGCGGTGGTACTCCTTCTTGCTGGTAGATTATATTGTATCCACTCTGCCTTTCAATGTCCTTCGTCTAAGGAAATACGAACAACTCTAGCACGCCCAGATAAATTTTTCCTGTGACTGTTTTTTCAGCGAACACGAAAGGTCCAACAACTCGATCGTGCATCAGCACACACCAGACGTTAAGTTTGGGAGTGTNGTTTTTTCAGCGAACACGAAAGGTCCAACAACTCGATCGTGCATCAGCACACACCAGACGTTAAGTTTGGGAGTGTCGCGAACAAATTCGTAAGTTTCGTTCCCCAATTCTGCTATCCCCAATCCTGCAGTTATTACGATTAACACTCATCAATGTGAAAATTTGTCTCGTAGCAGTAAAGCACCCGATTTGCATAATTTCTTTCTGCGTCCATTTCGTTTAACATGAAAGCAGCGAATGCAAACTATTTGGGATGATATTCCGGTGTAATCTCATGCCTCATTTGAATNATTCGTTTAACATGAAAGCAGCGAATGCAAACTATTTGGGATGATATTCCGGTGTAATCTCATGCCTCATTTGAATCTCGTAGGTATGCAATCCCAAATATTTATGGAGAACATTTTGCATGGCTGTCTTTAGAATGCCAAGCTCCAAACTGCGACGGGCAATTAGATTTTAAGGTCTGAGCACAAAAGGAAGCCTAAGATGTTCCACCTTCTCTTCGGAAATTCTCGGCCGTCCTCATGATTTTGGTTTCTGTACGGTACCCGGATACTGTCGTACAAAATTACGTTGGACAGTCACTGCAGACTTGAATTGTGCGAACCCTCAGAACGCACTGTACTTTGTGTTGCACTGTCATCTACTCACTGGGAGGTCGGTGTAGATGCCAGATGGCGCGCTCGAACTTGCCGCATCCTCAAGGTTATAGTGTGTCTTACACAACTCATAAAAACATCAAACTTTCGTGTACATTTTGGTGCAAGTACCAACTTAAGAGGTCAAACTGTTTATGTTGATAAACAGACAACTTAAAACAACTATGGTTCGGCTGGTTGCCATTAAAATACTCTGAGTGTTTCCGTGATATATGAGTTCCACAAATTTCAGCGACTTAAATTATTTTTTGATAATAATTTCATTATTTTATGTTTATAAGTGAACATGATAATTTTTGTTATTTACATTTGGGGTATAAAAATTTATTGTTATTATTTCATGCTACAGAAAAATTACCGCCAAATATTTTCCATGTTTATGTATAAGCGAAAGGCTTCGAAATTTTTGGTGGTAATGAAAAGCAAATTTGGGATTGCATCACACTAAAACCGGCCAATGCTGTAACGAAATTCAGGAAGTCAAAGTTAAACATGACTAATATTTTTAGAGAGCTTTAACAATTGTAGGGTACAGCCAATGGTTCAGCTTAATTAAATTAGTTTGTTTTAAACTTCTTTACTGTGCCTAATTTTTTTTTACAGGAAACCATATAGTACATAGTAAATCTTACAAAAACATATGTTCAGATATTTTATATTTTGAAGTTTATGTTCTTTCACGCGAGATTTTCTTATTATCAAAGTAAAGTTAGTTCTACAAAAAAAAAANTTATATTTTGAAGTTTATGTTCTTTCACGCGAGATTTTCTTATTATCAAAGTAAAGTTAGTTCTACAAAAAAAAAAGCTACATTTGACATATTCCCAAATTTTGTTCCTATTTTTTATTTCTTTAACGATTATATGCAAGTTNAAAAAAAAAAGCTACATTTGACATATTCCCAAATTTTGTTCCTATTTTTTATTTCTTTAACGATTATATGCAAGTTACCAGAAAACTGATTAAGATGTACGTATATAGTATGAGATATTTTGGCCCTTTATGATTACGCATATATAGGAAATGAAAATTTCAGTCTCCTTGTAACTGAAAGAGCTTGGGAAATTTATAAATTTCTTTGGAAATAGGCACGTTTATTTATTTTCGAGGAGGAAAAAAATTGTTATTTATCTTTCCCCTTACAACGATTGTGATACAAGATATTATAATATTTTTAAACCGAGTAATACGTATGTATACTGCAAAAGTTCCCTGAATGTTTTCAGAATCATTTTGAAGAATTACCCCACCCCCTACCAACGAACCCCACGATCTCCAATTTTACTTGGCTCCGCCCCAACAGAGCAAGTCTAAAAGGAAGAAGAATTTCAGAGAGTTGAGGGGTGCCACGAATATTATATGCATACAGGAATCCGCGAACAGCGACTCCGGCAATATTGGCTTCATTGAAAACTCTTTTGAATACATTCCCTGACTGATATGCCGTGAAATATCCCTCCCCTCCGCTTGTTGATCGCTTCGTCTCTACCAGACCTGTGCCCCCCCTCCTCTTTACTACTATACTTTCTCTCTTGCTCCTACCCTCCGCCCCTTGCTGCTCGGAAAGGGGGGATAGCGCTCTCCGCGCAACAGATTTCGAATGCACATTCGAAATGAAGCCCGAGCTAATAACGCAGTGCTGGCAGCGCGGCGAGGCGGCGGCAGGCGGAACCTCCAAGGAGGGTCCACGCCCCTTTGTCATTACGGCGGGTGCAGCACTTAGCTCAAGCAAGCGTGTCTCCGGAAACCAAAACACATAACACGCGAAGGGGCCGCGGGGGTTGAGCGGTTAGACTGCTCGCCTCCCACCAAGGCGAACCGGGCTCAATCCCCGGCCGGATCACTCCGGATTTTCGCATGTGGGAATCGTGCCGGACGATGCCATTGGTTGCCGGGTCTTCTCGGGGATCTCCCATTTCCCTCGACCGTTCATTCCGGCGCTGCTCCATACACACCTCAATCACTCTCATCGGCTCTCAAGACCTCGCTGTTAAGAGCCACCTAAATCTCTTCACCCACAACACGCGAACAAGTGAGAACAAAACAATATCTACCTGGAACTTCTCTATTCAGCATTGAAACACTGAGGATGAATTATTTGAAACTTTTTGACAGCCTTAATAAAAAAATCAGGTAGGGGTCCAGGCAGTGAATTTTACGGCAATGCGATTGCGTTAGAGGATAATAATTTATATGGGCTATGAAAATGAAATGCAAGTAACGAAATAAAAAACTTACAGTTTTTATGGTTTAAATCGACAAGATCTAGAGGACATATTTCGTTTGGCACCAAAATCAGCGCGCTAACACATACTGCCAGGAAATTTCCACTCACGGTCAAAATTGCCGTCAGTCGCCGCGAGCCCCCACTCGCGTCTTGCGCATGCGCAATGGCAACTCTAAGTTATACTCGCTTCGTAGTCATATACCGGATCGAACAAGACCTAATTTGTTTCAATCGCGTCATTAGTCACGAAGTTTAGCGTCGGAATGGATCACCTTGCAAACGTTACATCGCCGTCTCCGTTCTGGTACCCCGTGTGTCGGTCTGATTTTCAAGACGTATTCACGTCAGAAGTTTTCAATATTTTGCCTGAGAAAAAAATGTAGGTCTGACACTACGTGGGTACCCATACATCTGACGTCATATTGGGGCAAACTGCACATTCAAGTTATCATTTCAGAAAACCAACAAATGTGCCTACGAACGAGCATGGCGTCATAGAGTAGGTAAGTGCACAGAGACAAAATGGCATGGCGGTTCGTTTTATGCGGGCGTGCCCATTCTCTGATTGACTGCGCGAGGTTTTGGGAACGGGTCACTTGTCTAATCGGCTACTGCGTCTCGCAAAAGGTTTTCTATTGGCCGAACTACCGACTGGCGAGTCAGCTAGCAGGTTCTGATTGGCGAACGGCGAACGGCGTTCCGACATTGTGATGGCTAGTGACGCCATTTTGATGGCGTGTGCGGCTGGAGTTCGCGGAATATGCGGCTATTTCACCTCTGCAGTATTAAGTACTCTGTGATTGCTTAACGTTGGGCCGATGCGCAGGAATCAACCCATTTGAATAGTCGATATAGCCAACTTTTTTCTGGTTGGGCAAAGTTTTTATATTTTTATGCACAGATGCCAACTACAATTTGAATGTAATGGCTGAAAATTGTTAAAAGAGGTGTTGCGAAATAACTGAAGTTACAAAAGTCTTTTCTCTTACCACTTTGAGACCACTTTATCAAATGTACAGTTTAAGATATAGCGGGATAGGCCGCTAGGCTATTAATTACATTTTAAAAAGGAGATAGAAAACGTAAGTATTGACAGGGCAGTACTTGTGGATAAACACATACGCACAAAAGCCGGAAAACGTGTTCGTCCGACTTTTGTGTATGTGTGTATGTGTCTATCCACGAGTAACACCCTATGAGTATACTTGCGCTTTCTGTCTACTTTTTAAAACGTAAATAAATGTCGATATTACTAACAGATGCAAGTAATTTAAAATATACTTTTTTAAAGCCTTAACTAAGTACGTGACACGTTCATGTTTTGGCATGACACGTTATAATTCGTAAACAGAATAGTCTTCCAAGTTGATTAAGGTCCAGAGTAATGATTGGCTGTCTCAAGTTTTTTTGCGTGTTTAAAAGATGCACATAAAAACCAAGGCCGACCCCTAAGATAAGTAACTTAGGCAACGCATTAACTAAATTACTTCGGATAGTTATGAAATTTTTACTGAAAATATGTATCAAACAATCAAATTTCCTTCAGCTTTTCTCGAATGTAAATGCACGTGCGCCACGTACCACGTAGACAATACAGAACAAATTTAAGTCAAATACAGATAATAAAGCGTGTATCACCAATCACGTAATTAATTTATGTTCGTGTTAAATTTATTCTTATGTAAATGATTACAGAATAAAAATTGTAAGTAATAATGCTGCAAATCGTACATTTTAGAGAATGATTTTAGTGACGATTTGAAAAAACGTTGAGTGAATGTAATATTTGTTATTGAAAATGTTGTTCAAAATTTGAATATTTCGGAAGTCACATCTAAACTTTAGTTTTTGTATAAAAGACAGCTGTTATTCCGGCTGAAGTTTTCATGAGTGGCAGCAAGAATCAATTCGGAGCATGAATATACCGGTACATAAAATTACTTCTTGTAGATCAACAAATTTATCTATAGATATTTGTGCTACTGTTTGGTTCATATAGTGTAAAAGTAAAATAAAAAGAACTCTTATAGACAAACTTTATTCCGTATGCAGATAAATTGATACACAGTATTATGGAACTGGTATACGTTACTTTTCAACATAGTCACCATGCTTGTTGAAACATTTGTTCCAACAGCACACCAAAGCATCTGTGACAGCATAGAAGAAATGCGTGTCCAGTCCCTGAAGCCATGCCATGACGGCTTGCTGAAATTCTACATCAGTTGAAAAGTACCGAGGTGCGTGGCTGAGTATGGTCGGGCGTTGTCATGCAGTAATACGACTTCTGTTGTAAGAAGTCCAGGTCTTTTTCTGAGAATTTCCTCCCGCAACCGCCTCAGTGCGTGGCAACTGGTAGCATTCACTGTCGCTCCCATGGTGAGAAAATCAACCAGAAGAATGCTCTTGTGGTTCTAGAAGACCGTCGCTATGCGTTTCTTCGCGGATGGAGCTGTTGTGAACTACTTGGAAGGTGGGGACGATGTGTGCGTGTTTCCATAATATGCTTGCTTCGTCTCCAGTGTTACAAGATACAACCACGTTTCATTGCCTGTGACAATATGGCGCAGGAGCGGCCCTCCTTCCTCACGAAACTGCATCAAGTGCATGAGAGACAATCCCATCCTAGTAGCTTTGTGACCTTCTGTGTGTTGCCAGGCGCCCAGCGTGAACACGTCTTTCGGTGTCCTGGTTGCTCATCAACGATATTGTGCACACTACCCGCTGAGATGTTGAGTTCCTTAGCAATAGCGCTAAGTCGAATGACGATCGTCCAGACGACGCATCATCACCTGTGGTGGACGTGCTTGACCGACCAGATCGTTGCTTATCTTGCACATATGTCCTACTTTTACCGAGCTCTGTGCACCAAATCACACGAGTTCCCATTACATGAGTTTAGCACCGTACACATAAAAATTTTGTCTGTGAATTTCGGCTGGTGAGGTGCTCTTTTGACGAAAAAATCTGATCACAATATGCACTCCTACGTTTGATAATTTTTTTCGTGAGCGCAGTCATCTTTAAACTGATATTGCGAGGATCTGAAGCAATATATGCGCCNTACGTTTGATAATTTTTTTCGTGAGCGCAGTCATCTTTAAACTGATATTGCGAGGATCTGAAGCAATATATGCGCCTTATAACAGCTGCGTGCGAAATCTGTGATCTTCGGTTGCGGCCTGACGGGAAATCAGAACAAGAGGAGAAATATGACATTCGTGAGAGCTCTTGTAACATTTCTTTTTTAATCACATTCGTATCTCTACCAGAAGCACAACGCTCTGGTTTTTCAGTAGTGTATACGTCATTTTTCAACACTTCTGTTGCCTACCCGATCATCCGATTTGCCGCTCATAGAATATTTGTGAGATGAGATGGGGCACCAGCTTCCTCCATATTGAAGTGCTATTGATTTGGAGCAGAAATGAAATATATATTGACAAATCTACGCCAGGATAACATGTCCCCTTTGTTTTATTCCATTACCGATCGTATCCAAGCCAGTGGTGGTCAAACGAGTTATAGGCTGCTAGAGATTGACTTATTTTGTGTCGCAGGTGGATGGAATATTGTCCAGATACACTGATATTATTATCACTGCTTTATTGTGCGTGCACCATCATACTTTCAAAAATATTTTCAATACAATGGGAGCTATTTAGCAATAGCGCGTGTGTAAATGTTTGTGAGAGTGAGTGTAATTATGGTACGTTCTAAGTAAAATTAGATATAACTTGTAAATTTTTTTCAGTTTACAATGATTATTTGAGACACACAAACACATGTTTTCATAATTTCTGATTACTCATTAGATATTATGATATTTTAATCGGGAATAAATAACGAATTACTTTGAAACTTTTTGCTATAGGGAAATGGAAAACTCCATTTTATATACGCGAATTCTTACCTCGTGGAGCGAATATTGTTGTTTTTTGAAAAATACACAATAAACCATAGAGATTTTAATTCACATTTTGCATAAAGAGATACCAAATATTTAATGACATTCTTTTTTACAGTGGCTGATATCACTCGCCAGAAGTTTTGATTTACAATTGTAACTGAGTCATGGTTGGTGTATAACTCACTACGATTAACATATCATCGGAAGACAATAAGAATATATCCAAAACTTGTTCAGTAATTAGTCAGTGTACACAGTCAGTACCTAAAGAATGAGGTATTACGACTTACGTTGTACAATTGTTTCCAAAAGCTTCGATCAAAATGTTGAAAACCATCAATGTGCTTCTTGTTAGTTCTTAAATATTACAAGAGGAATACTCACAATTTAAGTTCCGATACTTACAACTCAAATTTAGATACAAAGAATTATATTTTTCGTTTGGAGAAATTTGTTAAGTAATTTATTGTACCTTTCGCTACGCTGACGAAGTGAGCAGTAATCGTATTTATAACATGTCAGTTGATAATTTTAAGTTCGATAGTTAAGTAGAAAGGTTAAGTTAAAATTAATAACAAGATGCTTGAGTACCGTTCATATTTATTGTAGCTTATTTGATTTGCATATATTCGGCTTGTTGACCAGATTACGTTTTTGTATTTATTGAAGTTGATCAGTGAGAAATGATTGTCCACACATAGATAAATTTCTGAGTGGTTAATGTTTAACCCACTTCAGTGGCGTGTGGTCAAGTCTAGTAAGGTAAGCTGATGTCTGCTCAGTGCTGTGCACACTCGGCGCACGCAGCAGAATCCGGTAATCAGAGTGGATCCCAGAGAAACTGAATGTATTGCGGCCACTCACGAGAGAGCCTGCTCCGTCGGTAATTTGTGCACGACACTGCAGTTAACGTGATGAGCGTTTAAGTGGCCGATGTGTAAAGTAGCCAACGATCCTATAGCACAGAACCAAACACAGCCTACCTTGCAACAGTTCACCAGACACCGCTGACGTATTTATTATTGGTTACAATTTGTGTGTGTGTAAATTACTTAATAACTGCTTCCCGTGNTACGTTTGATAATTTTTTTCGTGAGCGCAGTCATCTTTAAACTGATATTGCGAGGATCTGAAGCAATATATGCGCCGTATAACAGCTGCGTGCGAAATCTGTGGTCTTCGGTTGCGGCCTGACGGGAAATCAGAACAAGAGGAGAAATATGACATTCGTGAGAGCTCTTGTAACATTTCTTTTTTAATCACATTCGTATCTCTACCAGAAGNATTTCTTTTTTAATCACATTCGTATCTCTACCAGAAGTATTTATAGACGCACAACGCTCTGGTTTTTTAGTAGTGTATACGTCATATTACAACACTTCTGTTGCCTACCCGATCATCCGATTTGCCGCTCATAGAATATTTGTGAGATGAGATGGGGCACCAGCTTCCTCCATATTGAAGTGCTATTGATTTGGTGCAGAAATGAAATAACTATGGACAAATCTGCGCCAGGATAACATGTCCCCTTTGTTTTATTTCATGACCGATCGTATCCAAGCCAGGGGTGGTCAAACGAGTTATAGGCTGCTAGAGATTGATTTATTTTGTGTCGCAGGTGGATGGAATATTGTCCAGACACAATGACATTATTATAACTGCTTTATTGTGCGTGCACCATTATACTTTTAAAAAATATTTTCAATACAACGGGAACCATTTAGCAATAGCACGTGAGTAAATTTTCGTGACAGTGAGTGTAATTATGATACGTTCTAAGTAAAATAAGATATGATTTGTAATTTTTTTCAGTTTACAATGATTATTTGAGACAAAAAAACACATGTTTACATAATTTCTGATTACTCAATAGATATTATGATATTTTAATCGGGAATAAATAACGAATTACTTTGAAACTGTTTGTTATATGGAAACGGAAAACTCCATTTTATATATGTGAATTCTTACCTCGTGGAGTGAATATTGTTGTTTTTTGAAAAATACAAAATTAGTCATAGAGATTTTAATTCACCTTTTGCATAAACAGATACCAAATATTGATTGACATTCTTTTTTACAGTGGCTGATATCACTCGCCAGAAGTTTTGATTAACAATTATAACTGAGCCATGGTTGGTGTATAACTCACTACGATTAACATATCATCGGAAGACAATAAGAATATATCCAAAACTTTTCAGTAATAACTCAGTGTACACAGTCAGTACCTAAATAATGAGGTATTACGACTTACGTTGTACAATTGTTTCCATAAGTTTCGATCAAAATTTTAAAAACCATCGATGTGATTCTTGTTAGTACTTAAATATTGCAAGAGGAATACTCACAATTTAAGTTCCGATACTTACAACTCAAATTTAGATACAAAGAATTGCATTTTTCGTTTGGAGAAATTTGTTGAGTAATTTATAGTACCTTTCGCTGCGCTGACGAAGTGAGCAGTAATCGTATTTATAACATGTCAGTTGATAATTTTATGTTCCATAGTTAAGTGGAAAGGTTAAGTTAAAATTAATGACAAGATGCTTGAGTACCGTTCATATTTATTGTAGCTTATTTTATTTACATATCTTCAGCTTGTCGACCAGATTATGTTTTTGTATTTATTGAAGTTGATCAGTGAGAAATGATTGTCCACACACAGATAAATTTCTGAGTGGTTAATGTTTAACCTACTTCAGTGGCGTGTGGTCAAGTCTAGTAAGGTAAGCTAATGAGTGCTCAGCGCTGTGCACACTCGGCGCACGCAGCAGAATCCAGTAATCAGAGTGGAGCCCAGAGAAACTGAACGTATTGCGGCCACTCACGAGAGAGCGACGAGGCAGCCATTAAACACGTGCTGTGACGTCAATTGCACTACAGCGTTTAAGTGGCCGATGTGTAAAGTAGCCAACGATCCTATAGCACAGAACCAAACACAGCCTACCTTTCAACAGTTTACCAGACACCGCTGACGTATTTATTATTGGTTACAATTTGTGTGTGTGTAAATTACTTAATAACTGCTTCCCGTGAATCCTGCAGTCGATGAGAGAATGGCACAGGCATACAAACGATTGCGAAGCCAACGAAGCTGTGGTAAGAAAAGGACTGCTTTCTCGACCTGGCTTTCGTCGCCATCAGTCCTGCCGTAACCCAGCAGAAGTACGGGCACGAGGAAAGGACGCGACACCAGCCCACAATCAATGGCGTCAATCCCGGCAGTCATCCCTGCAGCGCGGGGAAAATGGGGTGGCGCACGAGGGGGCAAATGGGCCTGAGGAAAACTTCACTATTTCCACAAGTCACGTGATGTCCCCCGCGAGAGCGCTGAGGTAATGCCAGCCACGGCGAGGGGAAAATACGGGATATTTATAGTCATGAAGAGGGGAGAAAATGCCTGCAGAACTTGAGAAAGGGGCCGGGGGGGCCTTTTCTACACGCACGTCGTTCTTCACGCAGCAATTGTGTGTTACAACTGGTACACTTTCAGTAAGTCGTAAGGCGACGAGACCACTTCACTACGAATGGCTTCGAAAAGGGTGTCGAAAAAGGGGAGGCAAGGAGGTATTTACCTCTCCCCCAATCTCATTGTAAAGCACCAAACATTTAATGTGTTACAGATGCGAATTTTAATAACTTTTTTGTTTAATATCGAACGGGTTCTCTAAATAATTCGTCCGTTTAAGAAATCAACAGTTAACTATGTGTTGCAGTGACATTTAGACTAACCATTGGCTACTATTGGTTTGTTAGGTTCGTTTGCAAACGTTGGTAGAAGCACTAGTAATAACCGATTTTTAACAGGAGATTTTGCTACTTCATAAACTATGTTATTGATTTCCTTGAATGGATAGTATTCGTGTGTTACTGGAAACAAGAATAATGACACACAAATGCAACTTCACCAAGTAAGTGTTTCCAGATCATAGGATTTTTGAGAGTTTCTGTCCTTGCTAATACGTAGAGTTATAAACCTGGAGCTATTTAAATAGTAAAATTTTTCCAGCGTTTTCCATATCATTTGTTGATCCCAAAATATTTTTGTTGCATATATTTTCGTCTTTGCAAAGTCTGTTTATTCATTACAGTTACTCTGCATTTTTTATACGTCTACACTGTAGTGGTCATCGCACAATCATTTTACTGACAAGAGCTTGCCTGAGTTTAAGTTGGGNCGTCTACACTGTAGTGGTCATCGCACAATCATTTTACTGACAAGAGCTTGCCTGAGTTTAAGTTGGGCTGCTGTTGCATAAGATAGTTCAGGTAAGTCTTAATTTTTCCTGCAGTATATTATAATTTTTCTCATTGAAGGGAACTATTATTTCAGTTTGCTTTAGGTGACTTATTTTCTCTCAGTTATTAACACTTATCTTTAATCTTAACTGAAGAAAAACTACTTGTTTGTTGGAACGTCTAAGATGTACTCTAAATCTTCNTTTTTATACGTCTACACTGTAGTGGTCATCGCACAATCATTTTACTGACAAGAGCTTGCCTGAGTTTAAGTTGGGCTGCTGTTGGATAAGATAGTTCAGGTAAGTCTTAATTTTTCCTGCAGTATATTATAATTTTTCTCATTAAAGGGAACTATTATTTCAGTTTGCTTTAGGTGACTTATTTTCTCTCAGTTATTAACACTTATCTTTAATCTTAACTGAAGAAAAACTACTTGTTTGTTGGAGCGTCTAAGATGTACTCTAAATCTTCAAAGCAGAAATAAGTTAGTAAAATAAAATCTTATAATCTTACAATATCTTGAAATTTAATGACCTGTCACTGAGTTACTGTGTTTTATCGATTTACACAACAGTTTTTTCTTCATCATCCTCAAATAACATATTTATATAATCTGTTAACATCACAAATGTTTTAACCTTACATTAGCCAAAAATGTTTTTAATGCTTGTTATAAATGTTGTGATAACCCAATAATAGGAACTTGAGTAGCAGGCTTATGGGTTTTCGGGGGCCAAGGACTGAGGACTGTGGCACCGTCCGCCATCTTGGATGACGTCAAAGGTGCAGCCGGTGGCCTCGTTCATCTCTCCCTCCCCTCGACATACTGTACCCACCACCAGCCAACTGTGCCCTAGAAATTTTTTTTATAAAAAATTTAAAGATATCAGCCGGTCATCGTGGATTGTTAATAATTATATCGGTTTAGAGTGTCACTGCGGATCATAATTCCATTGAATTAAATCAATTATTTGAATAAAAATTAAATAAATTCAGCATAACACTTCGGGACGGGTTGATATCCCCTCACAAAAACCTATAACAAAAACAACTATAAAAATTATTAAAACTTAAATTAATGTGTCTCACTACCTCGGATTTTTATTGATTTTCCTAGAAAAAACCTCCGTTTGCATAGAAACTCCCATTCACACGACCCCTGCTAGAGTGCGCGAATCGCCAGTGTGTATATTTGTTTACGAATTCGAAGATGTAATTTTCCATATACGAGAAGGTATATAAGATCTTTGAATTTTTCCAGTATAAATATTTTTTCACGAAATCAAATGTACGGTTAGGCCAACACATTTGCAATCACACTTCTAACTGTTACGGCGATAGTGCATTCCAGGAAGGACCTTGTAAAAAATATTCGAATGTAATACTTTAATATTTAAAAATCAATTCAATTGTTATTTTTTAATATTAAAATTATTCAATCTGTTCTTACTATTGTACGGAAAAAATTATTTCATAAAAAAAAAAAAAGAGTCTAGTCTTGCAACTACGTATGCACGCACTGACAGGCGCTAGACAGACCCACCTGTGACAACAGGCGCGTGCGACAGGCGACGTCCGTAGCGCACCGCAGAGGAAGGGGATGAGGGCTAATGACCTTCATGGCACATGTGATATTTTGCTTCACCGAGAGGTTTTTCGTGTTAAACACAAACTGCTTTTATCGAATAAAATGAAAATGGACATCTGCAGCTACCTAGAAAATATGAAAGACAAGATCATCGGACAAATAGAGCCGATAATCAAAGGCTATGGCACCATTAAATCTAATTTTTTTAGAATGCATTTATGAGAAACCTGAGCCCCATGAGTACGAGACCGACAACAGGGCATTCAAAACGAAGAATGTGCTATTATACAATATCAGCAACATAGAAAATGCAGTTATCCCCAGAATCGAAAAAATTGGTCAGGAGGAGGAGTACCAGGGGAAGGGAAGTGGCTGGGCCCTCACCTCTATGAAATGCCTGCATCTCCGAATCAACAAGCTGAATCCCCTCCAAGCCTCACCACACATTGACCTGTCCGCACTAATAAATAACAGGGAGGCAATTATTAAACCTCAGAATCGAGAGGACCAGTAATGTTTCAAGTGGGCGATTTTAGCACGGTATATGGAAGACTGGAACCCCGAACGTGACAACCACCGCTTCACAGCCCTAGAATGCAAGTTTGATTTTAATGGCATCGAGTTCCCTACACCTCTGTGACAAATAGGTATGTTTGAGAGGAATAATCCCGCTGTATGTGTAAATGTGCACTAGCTCACTGACGAGGAGAAGGTCGTGCCTGTACGAGTGGTGAAAGAGGAAAAATCCGAACATTTTTACCTGCTACTGTTCACCAAGGAGGAAAATGCACACTATACCTACATCAAGAACTGTTCAAGACTGGAGCGTCCCCAAGTATCGGCCCACAAGGGGAAAATGCATATATGTAAGCGGTGCTTTACATTTTACCATGATTTTCCAAGAATTACTGGGCTGACTGGCCAACAGTGACTGGAAAAACACATGAAACGTTGTATTCCTCATGCCTCAGCAAGAATCGAGTTGCCAAAGCACGAAAAGAATAGACAAAGACCAACCCTCAAATAAAAAAATTATCAGAATGGAGACAAGATGCCCATTGTCATTTATGCTGACTTTGAGGCCATGCTCAAGCCAATTTACACATGCCAGCCTGACCCCAGTCACTCGCCCACATTTGCATACCAAAAACACGAGGCATATAGTTCCTGTTATTATGTACGTGTGGAACATAGTGTGATTGCAGTCAGCAAGACTGCAAACCTACCCACTGAGCCCTGAATGTATACATGTTTGGATGCAAAAGAAAAATGTACAAAGGATATATTTGAAATAAGACAAAAAGTCAAAGAAATATACCAAGTAACTGAGCCAACGGAACCCCTAACGAACCTGTAATTATTTTACAATTTGACTACCGACGAGTGCTGCTACTGCTCNTAACTGAGCCAACGGAACCCCTAACGAACCTGTAATTATTTTACAATTTGACTACCGACGAGTGCTGCTACTGCTCCATAACATTCACAGATGGCAACCCCAGAGTAATGGACCATTGCCACTTCACAGGATGGTACATTGGACCTGCATGTAACGAATGCAATTTGCTCCACCGCTACTCCAAGAAGCTGCCTGTGTTGTTCCACAATTTGGTCTATGACGAAAATGTCATAATCAAGCAGCTAGGCTATGACGACAAGGAAATTTTCATAATCCCGCACATGGAGGAGAAGCTCAAAACATTTTCAAAATCACAAGGGGAGAGATTTAGTATTCGATTCACTGAAACATTAAAATTTTTGTCTGCAAGCCTGGCCACTCTCGCAGAATACCTACCAAGAAACGAATTCAGAAACACATCTAAGTGTTTAACATCAGATGAAATGGCACTAGTTACGCTCAAAGGAGTGTTCTTATACGACTACATTACAGATTTGGCCAAGTTGAAGAGCCACAACCCCCACCTAAGGAAATTTTTTTCAATAGATTGACAGACTCAAACATATCAGATGAAGATTACCTGCACTCGAAGAATGTATGGGACAAAATCAATTGCAGAACACTTGGTGACTACTTTAAAGTTTATTTGAAGGCAGATGTCCTCCTGGCGGACGTCTTCCGAAAGTTCAGGAAACTGTGCCTCAAGACCTATGGTCTCGGCTGTGTCTGCTACGTGAGCATACCAGGATTTTCGTTTCACGCAATGCTGAAACTTATCAAAGTTAATTTAGAGTTACTCGCAGACTACAGCATGTATTTTNGCTGTGTCTGCTACGTGAGCATACCAGGATTTTCGTTTCACGCAATGCTGAAACTTATCAAAGTTAATTTAGAGTTACTCGCAGACTACAGCATGTATTTTTTCATTGAAAAGGGAATACGGGAGGGTTCGGCCCAGCGTGTTATGCATGACTGCATGACAAACAATAAGTACATTCCATCCACGTACATTGCCACCAAGGAACTGGCCTACCTAAAGTATGTGGACGCGAATAATCTATAAGGGTGGGCATTGCCTCACCTCTACCCATACGTGATTTCCAGTGGGTTGGTACATACATTGACGTCATGGGTGTGCCCGACGACAGATTCACAGGCTACATTACATACGGGGGGTAGATATCGAGTACCCCCCAGCTTTGCACAAAGCACACAAGGATCTGATGTTTCTGCCTGTAAATAAGTGCCTACCCAGATCAAAGCATAAGAAGCTTGTGACTACGTTAGAAAAAAACCAAAAAATTATATAATTTATTACAGAAATTTGAAGCAGGCACTGAAACATGGGCTGAAAAAAAAAACATAGGGTACTGCAATTTGAACAGGAATCATGGCTAAAACCATATATTGATTTAAATACAAAGAAACGACCGGCTCCAAACATTAATTTAGAAAAAGACTTAAATTAATTAATGAAAAATGCTACATTTATAAAACTGATGGAAAAAAAGGAAGAGACAGCACATGGAATTAGTATGTAAGGAACAAAGAGCAAAAAAAACTTTTTAAAAAACCACATTCAAAGAAAGGATTATATACACAGAAAATTTATCTCTGGTGAAGATGGAAAAGGAAACAATAGTATTTGAAAAACCGATATATGTAGGCTTTGCAGACCCTGATTCCATTATTATGTAATGTAAAAATAATATATGAATGTGACATTGAGCTGGCCTACCTGGACAAAGACAGTTTCATATATCAGATAAAGACCAATTATTTCTATCAGGACCTGGATAATTATATGCAGTTAATGGCAGAGGAGTTCGATACCATTGCCTACTCCCCACACATCCTTTCTATTCCCCTAACAATGCTAAAGTTCTTGTGAAATTAAAATATGAGTGTGGAGGGGATGTAATGCAGAAGTTTATTGGGCTGAGGGCCAACATGTATGCCACCAAAAAGTTTAAAGGTATTCAGAAATGTGTAGTTAATTATAAGATCACATTTNGCTGAGGGCCAACATGTATGCCACCAAAAAGTTTAAAGGTATTCAGAAATGTGTAGTTAATTATAAGATCACATTTGAAGTTTATAAGAAGGTATTGAAGCAACAACAACTTTTACGTGTTTCTGTCAACACAATCAGATGGCACCAGTACAATGAATACACTGAATGCATAAATAAATTAGCGCTAACTTGGACCGATGACAGGAGGCAGATAATAGAAGATGGAATAAATACAGAGCCTTATGGATATTACGACGTTGACGTGTAAATATATCTCACCAACAGCTGCAGCGATACACTGTAGCCCATGCAAGAGTATGCATATCTTGTCAGGTGTGCCATTAACTAATCATAATGGTAGCTGTATCCCTGAAAGAGGATGCATATCTTGTTAGGTGTGGCATTGTATAAAAACCATACCATGGCAGCCATCTACACTAGTTATTTTGTGTATCCATTTTCTTTTGACTGATATTATGTTAGATTGTGTGGTGGCATGCTGTAGCCCATGCAAGAGGTATTCTTATNTATCCATTTTCTTTTGACTGATATTATGTTAGATTGTGTGGTGGCATGCTGTAGCCCATGCAAGAGGTATTCTTATCTTGTAAGGTGTGTTACCTATATGTCTGCTGTGTGTACTTGTGCACTGTTCCTATTACATGTTTTTTTTTCAGCAGCATTCTGTAGCACATGTAAGAGCCATATTAATCTTGTCTGGTGTGTTACTGTTGATGAATNGTTTTTTTTTCAGCAGCATTCTGTAGCACATGTAAGAGCCATATTAATCTTGTCTGGTGTGTTACTGTTGATGAATGGTGGCACTGTTGAATGCTGGCATGCTGTAGCTGGCGCAAGAGGTATACTCGACCTGTCAGATGTATCGTTTGCTTATCCAGGTCCTCTTTTTTAGGTGGGTTGCTTTAATTTCCGGCATTGCAACCCCACCTATGTAGTAGGGTTACACAGCACTGGAAAAAATTAAATAAATTTAAAGTTTATTTATTAAAATAACTATGAAACAAACGTTTGCACAGACCATGCATCATTTTCACCTTGTGTTTGCCTTTCTGCACACATCTCCTGGTAAAAAACATCACTTCTTTGTTTCCGAGAAACCATTTTTCATCACGGTGTCGCAAGCCATACATCTTGTCGCTGTTCCGATCGGAGTAGGAAGCGATGTAGTGCCCGACCAGACTACCTACCTCGAGTCCATGCTCTCACATTTGCTTCCGTTCTCGCGCATGCAGCAAATCGATCATGGGCATCCCAAACACTACACCGAATCGGATTTNTCTCACATTTGCTTCCGTTCTCGCGCATGCAGCAAATCGATCATGGGCATCCCAAACACTACACCGAATCGGATTTGCGCAAGTTCTGTCACCTGCTACAGTCCAGTCGTGCTCATTATGCGAATGATAACCCCTCAACTCAGCGATTTAAGGACACAAAATATGCGAAATTTGGCATTATAGTGGGACTGTTTCCAAAANTCTCACATTTGCTTCCGTTCTCGCGCATGCAGCAAATCGATCATGGGCATCCCAAACACTACACCGAATCGGATTTACGCAAGTTCTGTCACCTGCTACAGTCCAGTCGTGCTCATTATGCGAACGATAACCCCTCAACTCAGCGATTTAAGGACACAAAATATGCGAAATTTGGCATTATAGTGGGACTGTTTCCAAAATTGGTTGATGCTATGGGGTCGGGTCTGCTGCAGAAGGTCGATGCCAAATATAAGATAGACGATCTGGATGAACTCGTCGATAGACTACAGCTGCTGGTCGCTTCGCAGTCTGCGGGCAACCGGTACAACAAAAACGAGATTATATCCATCACCTAGGAATTTTTCGAAGCCTTCGCGAGATGACGAAATATGCCGTTTCCAGGAAATTGCACAGGTCAGCTTGGATAAAGTACGTCATGAAAGGTCTGAACGATACATTCCAATCCGACCTGATCGAAATGCCAGATTTTGCTCGTGCGAATAAAGACCACCGCTACATTTTGAATGTAATAGAGATGTTTCTCAAATATGCTTGTGCCATACTGCTCAAGTCGAAGAATGCCATGTGATGTCACCGAGGCCATGGCAGATGTGTTGAGCGAAGGATGCGTACCTAAAATTTCCATACAGACGTTTCTAAAATATATTTTAATGCTACTTTCCAAGTACTGATGAAAAGGTACGGCATTAATCCACTTACTCTTGACTCAAGGCTAGCATCGTCGAGCACTTTCACCGGACTCTGAAAGCCAAATTGTGGAGACATTTCATGGTGAACGGATACTATAAGTGGCTTGAGCTACTGCCGAAACTCGTTCGCGAGTATAATTCTGCTGTTCATTCTACCACTCGTGTAAAGCCCGAAGATGTCGAGGACGACTCCCTGTTTCGGATTGTGTATGCTATTCCGACGAGGAGGGAGCCACACAAGCCTAAAGCCAAGATCGGTGACCTGTTGCGCATCTCTAAACAGCATGGCATTTTCCACAAAGCCGATCGTCACAACTGGTCGGCAGAATGGTATAAGGTGGTTCGCATACGACATTGGTACCCACCCGCGCATCTATTACCTCGAGGACCTACATGGCGAACTCATCGTCGTAGGCTTTTACGCAGAGGAGATCCAGCCTACGAAGTTTCACGAAGTGTATGTGTCAGAGAAGGTGCTGAAACGACGTAATGGATGTGTGTTCGTGAGGTGGCTCGAACACTCGAAGCGTGACGTTTCCTAGTTCGACGAGAAAGACATTGTGAAATAGGAGCTACCAGTGTTTTAAATATATGAGATATATATTCTTATATACATGTATCTTTTTAAAATAAAAATATGTTTTACCTTAATTAATATTCTTTTTATTCTTTCCTATTCCTATATGCAAAATTAGGGGATTCCAGATAGCTAACACTGCTCTTCCTATGCATGTTGACTTCATGGTTACCCGACACCAAGCAGGTGTGAAAACGACATGTAAGCATGTGTGCAGTTGCCTAATGCAGTGTATGTGCAGTCCTGTGAAAATGCTAACATTGCACAACCCCATTCCTGTCCGCCCCTCTCCCTCTTCCTAGAAAGCTGCGACGAACACCAGCAGCCCTATCCTAGAATATGGTTGGTTATAACCAGTTTTATCCTGTTATTTTTGGGAGGTGACGCAAATCTGTTATGTGCGATCAAGTTCTTTGCCACAGCCCTTGCACCCGGAGACCCATAAGCATACTACTAACCTGATTTTGTGTTTAAGACAAATATTCGATTCAAGAATAATAAAGAGTTGTTATTTTTAATACTATATTGAGAAAAAATATATTGCTAACCAGCACTAAATATTTAATTAAACCTTAAACTGAACAAAACAAAATTTCCAAATTTCAGCTGAGCTACAAAGTACCCTAAAGAAAACGTTAGTATACAAGTGTTTTAATCCTTCTTAACTCCAAATCTATTTGAGAAATTTCCTGTTTTCGGTGACAGTTCAACATACTAGCGATGTGACCACCAACACTGCCGCCGAGAAAGAGAACTTCCACCCTTACACACTCGCAATAAATATTATTTGACCACAGAGCCATTTATTTACCGCAGGAAGGCCAACAAAAAATTGTAGTCCGGTCAGAATATTAAAGCAAGCTTTTACTATCTTTCATGAAATACTGGAGTGATCCATCTCAAAACCCTCATTTGAATAACAGTGCAGCTTTGTGATTTGAATGACATCTTTGTGATGCAAAAGCCCACCGTCTTAGCGGTTGAACATGGACTCCCTTCAGCCTTTATAATGTATATGCACCCATGTTTTCGTGAATTCCATAGGAGTGAGATGCACCATCGTTTGGCGCCCACATTTCTGAGCCAAGAAGAAGTGGCCCCAAGTGGACGCAACCTGGGCAATGCAAAGGGAAGCCATTTTAAGATTCATAGCATCCGAGAAAAATAAATAGAACGTCTTATTTATTTTACCCCTGAAAATCAGTGTAAATTTTAAACTAATATGTGGTGATGGTAACAGTAGTTAAACTCAGCTGTGGAAAGTTTCATATGTTATTTGATTTGCCATAACATATTCAGTTTTTCTTAAAAGTCTGTGAAGTCAAAGTTGGGGAAAAATATAGGACGGTGCTCTTCTCTGTCCGCAAGTTGTTTGTGTACCTGGTGAGTGAACTTTGAATGGGTAACATGAATTTGGGTTTTGTATTTATATTTAAACGCCATAAGACTTTCGTTCAACCAAAAATGCAATTTAAACGCTGGTTATCTTAAAACACGCCAAATAACTGGAAATTGCACGGGAATTTTCAATTAACTTACCAACGGGCAATCCAACAATAAGGCGATACAATCAGAATTTTTAAGCCATTGTTTGGAGTCTTACACACCAGTACAGATCCTTATGCAAAGAACCGATAAAGCATTTTGACGCGCTTGCCACGTGTTTCCTGTTCTCAAGAACCCAACTAGCTGAAATGAGATTGGCGCCTTAGCCGAAGCCGCAAATGAATATTAAATATGGTTACCAACTGCTTCCCACTAAATCATAATTTCTACCGAAGAAATTACAAGAAATTTTAATTAGTTAATGTCAAATTTTCTTCGGGAAACACGAAATTNACTGGAAATTGCACGGGAATTTTCAATTAACTTACCAACGGGCAATCCAACAATAAGGCGATACAATCAGAATTTTGAAGCCATTGTTTGGAGTCTTACACACCAGTACAGAGCCTTATGCAAAGAACCGATAAAGCATTTTGACGCGCTTGCCACGTGTTTCCTGTTCTCAAGAACCCAACTAGCTGAAATGAGATTGGCGCCTTAGCCGAAGCCGCAAATGAATATGAAATATGGTTACCAACTGCTTCCCACTAATNTGAAATATGGTTACCAACTGCTTCCCACTAATTCATAATTTCTACCGAAGAAATTACAAGAAATTTTAATTAGTTAATGTCAAATTTTCTTCGGGAAACACGAAATTGAGTTTGGGCATACTTCTGTTGTGTCCTGCGGTTATACAAAATACTGATCTGTGCCCAATGGTATGAGTAATGGGCGAAAAGTATTTCTTAACAGATTTAATTAAATAATGTGGAAGTTACGGCACTCCGATATCAACCTGCAAAGTTCTCGTCGCAGAAGGCGTAGTTTAACTGCCGTGTTAGGGCATTTTACCAAAATTATGAGCCGATCTATGTATTACTAGTGGCCACCTTTCGATAGGGATGCCTTTATCACCTTTTTTAACAATTGCGTAATTTCTTACAAAACGATTTAATTCATTTGCTTCACTCTCTCTTTGGTTGCGAAGGCTTGTATAGTCCAGGCGCTTTCCAATTATAAGTATTTTCGGATCTTTTGAGAAGGCCAAACGAAAGTTTTAAGCTAAGTTTAATTTACGTTTAGTACATTCAGAAGCGAAATTCTACCCAGGAATTGCCCTCAAGACTGAAGAGAATGCTAGCCCGTTTTGCATGTTCGTGTGTGCTGACGCCACTTAAACTAAGCTAGATTTGCAGCCAGCAATTTAGGAAAGAATATTTTGCTCGGCACAAAACACTCTGCCACGTAGTTTGTTCAGTGGGTAACGACCACAAAATTTTACTTTCTTACATCAAGAGGTCTTCCACAGTGTTAAATCGTGAGTTTCCGTTTATTTCGATGTGGATTTTGGCAGATCTCCTTTTATGTACGAGTGGTCCGTATGACGTTATCTGTTTCAGCTTGGCAAAAAAAAAATGGAACTTGGACTATACGTGCTTTCGAAACCGAATAGAATGGTGCACGGTTAAAATTAGGATCATCAGCTTTGAAAACAGTTGGGAAATATAAATAAATCACTTACAGTCTATTACTAATATTAGAGTTTAGCTTCCCATTAAGTGGGTATTCTATTTTACCAGCACGTCAACATCGATTCAGTATTCAAATATTGAATCACGCTATTAGCGTGTCCCGAATCATAATGTAAAAATAATCAGACTTATCATCCTCACGAATTGTTGTTTAGTCAGTGACTTAGAGTCTAACAAGCAGGGAATGAAAGAGACTCATATCGGAAACCTGCGATGATATTTTGTCTTTGTGGGGTTGGATAACTACGTGGGTAAAACAACTCACTGTGCAACTGGCCGGGATCTAAACCAAGACCCCCAAGTTGTAAACTATCCAGATGAAACTTTGGTGGATGTTATGCAGCCGTGGCAAAAAAGAAATACATAAAACATAAACCCAGTAACGATTAGTCAGTCAGCTAGGAACGAATTTTCAGATTGGACAACCGAGATTTTTTGGGTAGTTAACAAGGGTTCAGGCTCGGAACTATGGGAAAGTTCTGGTCCTGTGTTCATGCCCACGTGTGCTATCACCACCGGCGTTGTGTGAGTGTGCTGAAAGTAAGGCACTGAAGTTAAGTCACAATTATGAGTGCTGAGTGTACGGTATTGTCCATTTGTGTGTGTGTGCAACCATTGGATGACTGTTTCCTTTTCCGAAGTCGTATCACTGCAGTAAATCTTCCCTCGTCTTCTGTGCACTTACAGGCGAAGAGATGCTCACAACTCACGGCCCAAGTTCACTGGTAAATTGTACTGCGAGGTACCGTGTACATTTCTCGCCAAGCACCTCTTCCAATGCAAACCTGCGTCCACCTTTCACCAGTGGCCATCACATCATCCGCCCAAGGATTTCATTCTGTTCGGAAAGCTCGGGGTGTCAACTGTAAACTTCTTGGGAAGNCCCCCCCCTGGAGTCTTCCGCTGAGCCATAACGATCCCGCACACAGGAGACCTTAGATGTGGCGTGCTCGAGGGGCAGGGGTGGTGGTAAAGAGGTAAATCCTCTTCCGGTCCGTCTGTGGTAACCTTGTTACCGCGAGGTAGTTCGCGAGCCGGAAAATCCCCTCCATATTCTTTCGCTCCTTCTTCTTAGCTTCTTCCGCCCCGTTGAGGAAGTGAGGAGGAAGGGGGCAAGGTGGTGGAGGGGATACTCGGAGGAGCGGAAAAAGAAAGTTTGTCGAGTGTCGGAAGGGTTTTGGCGGAAGGACGGTGTCGCCGACGCGACAAAGAGCTTGTCTCTCGACGCGAACAAGGAGATTTGCGAGCTGGTAGAGGAAGGGGAGTGTGATTGAGTGTGCAAGGGTGGAGTGAGGTCGCCGACGATCGTCTACGACCAGGAACAACGTGTGTATACGTCCAGCTGATTCCGCAGTGCTCGGTAGTGAAACTCAACTACTGTCTCCTAGACGCCTTCTTCTGAAGATCACCGAAGTTCAAACCCAATCTTACCTTAACCTTCCCTTTATTCCTGCTAAAATACAGTTTCTTTTTTAAAATGTTCCATAGCACATTATATGAATATAGGCCAGTTTCACGCTGGGACTATCATGGCATGATACCACAATTATAGATCTATTGATTTGAAAACTTCCGCCGGGAAACCGAGACGGTTTGGTTATACAGCATCGTTTCTTCTCTGCATCCGAGAGTCTGGGGGCTCGGTGCGACGAATTGCACAGGCGATGGCCCTTTTTTTTATTTTTTCAAATGCCGCCACTTCCGATCCACTCGAATGGCAGAGCATTTCCTTAATAGTTAACTATAAATTCCTTCCAACACTGTGTTAAGATGCTGATTAACTTCGATAAATAAAAGGTAAAAGTTTTAATATTATTCTGTCCTAAAAAGCGAGTGCTCTGTGACCTGCGCGTATTTCATAGTTTAACTAGGCAAGTCCTCTTCATTAAAATATATGTTGTGTGAGGTGTGCACCCAAGAGTAGGGGTAATACCCTCCGAGTAATAGGGTTACACGTTGGAGCCAATAGGCGATTACGTTGAACGAGGCCCTGAATGGAGCAACGGCGAAAAGCAAAGGACAAAAAAAAATAAAACGAAAGATCTTCGTGAAAACCCACCGGCAACCGGAAACGTCCGCCACGTTTCCCCACGTGTGAAAATCTGAAAGGCAACTCTGAGAATATAGCTGTGAATTCTGTGGTGGAATACTGACGTGCTAGGGGCACAGCCGCACCAATCCATCCCATCTAAGTTAATAGAGCAAGTAACAGGTCTTCGTCTCTTCTTTGAAAATAATCTCAATGAATGAACGGTTTTATCTACTTGTCAGCCCGAACAATATTGCTACAGATATAGTCTGGCTCTTTAAATGAATGAGGATTTGGGGAGGCACGTGTTAAGTAGCCGTCCCAACATAGCCTGAAGGTGGACACATGCTTGGGAATTACATTCCCCATGCCGTCGCCCGATGGTATCTGGAATTTGTATCACTCACTTTACCACATAAACAAACATGAACGTAACGTATAAACACATGTTTTCTACAGTTTTTTTTTTTTTGTATTTCAGTGATAACCATTCCAAATTATTTTCGTCAGTTCTCCAACAGCGGTAGCACAGAAAGTGCAGGAAGCAAAACTAAGAAAAAGAAAGCAAGCATAACTAGACGAAGGTCTCTTTTATAAACCTCCATCAGTTTACGTACAGCAAGAAAGCAGGACAAGATCAAATGCTATTTGAGTGCAACGAAAGCATGCAAGGCATGGTACTTGACAAGCGTGATAATACATCAGATTTTACATGTGTGTTGATTTCTTGAAATATTAAACTGGCTATTTAAAAGAGGCACCAGAAATAACGTCTCCGTTTGTAAATTGATCAATTGCCTAGAAGAATATTGTTAGCAGAGAATAATTAAACATAAATTGAAAATGGCAACAAGCGTCCTCGGTGGGTATGACCCCTAAATATAACACTCATGGGAGGAGCAGGCTGCGCCGTTCATGGCTAAAGACTCACGGCTTGACTCAGCATAAGAGGTCTCGTCTCCTATTGCCATTCGTTGAAAAAAATGCGGAAGACGCAAAATATGACTCAGATAAAATGATCCGTAATGCAGTCATGTAAAGCAATTTAAAACTTCAAGGTCATTTGTGAGAGATATATTTGTGCTTACAATTAATTACACATTTCACATTAGGTTTGCTAAAACATTTAAAGTAGAATAATACGTCTTTTATAAATTTTAATACGTATTACATTGAGTTATCTACTACTGATTAGAAACTGCAGAAATTAAAATGTTATTTCTTAACGATTACTGAATGCTTAGGTGTTAGTAATAGCTTCAACTAAATAAAAACCTAACTTTAAATGTATTTATTAGATTGAATACAAAATACATTATGTATAATTTCGCCCTCAAAAATTGGGATAATTTTTTATTTCTAATTTTTTTTTTTGCTTCTTGTTTGGAAACCAAGTGCTATATAATTGTCATTACTACAGTTTGCGTGAACTTCTCTTGTCTCCACGATTGTCTTGTGAATGTATCTGGAACTGAGCTTACCTCACACTGTATACTCTCTAAGAGGTATGTGTACATTTTAGTGTATACGTCATTTGGATGTAACATGATTATACGCTGCAATGATTTTCACTGCGCACCAATAGCCTTGAGGAACTTTTATGAGAAAAGCTTGATTATAATTATCTGTCGCAAGATTGGAGTAAATAATTACAGTAATCTATATGTCTTTCTGATTCCCATAATATTTTCCTGGCTCAAGGAAGGAAAACCTCTTGGAAAATATCTTCTCTAATGCAGCCAGTCAGAATCGAACTTATGATCTGCCGAACACGAGTCCGACATACCCGCATGACCATAAGGCGTGTAGATATAGGCTGTCCACGGTTAACTGAGAACTTTTCAAAATCTTATTTAAAATCTAATTTTCTGCCCGTTCTGTGTCCTTCCGCCACACGTAAGTATAAGCATTGCCATTAACCATGTCCGTGCACCGATAATGTGTAGTTGCGAAACTGACGAGAACATATATATGTTACTAAAAACCAATTATTTTTCTTATATGCGTAAAACGAACAGAAACTAAGTTAATTTAATTAGGTATCTACAAATTTAATCATTACACTTTTTATAACACGTTAACCCTTTCAGACCCACGTTAAATTACGGTTCCAGGTGTTGCAAACGAAAAACTTTATGATGCGTGCTATACTTAACTTGACACAACAATTTTTTTCGTTGTCACAGCCAATGAGCTGTATGCTATATCTTCGGCTACAGTTATATGAATCATTTATTACCTAGACCAGTAAGACGATTTGCGAATCATTTACCCAAACGTAAGATCATTGGTCATTGAGCTTCGCAGTGTGCAGTACAGACCATAAATGACCTGCGTTTGCGTAATGTACATAATTGTATACACTGGGTCTGAATGGGTTAAAACATGGATCCACTTTTCTTACATCGCTGATAACTTTATTGGGAGAATACGAGTCGGCGTGTCCGTTAAAATGCATTAAGATACGGACAAGGATTTATTTTCAAATATTGGTTTAAATAATACATAGTTAACCTCCAACAACTTATACCAAAAAAGAAAGAGACAGTCTTTATTAGACGCTTTGTTCTCAATGCAGAGATGTTTCAGAATAACTGCCAGATATAAGAGTTGCCCATCCTTAATTGCAACTTCCACCACGGCATTTAATCATCTTACAAAACAATTTTTCAAAGAAGAAATTTAAAATATGCACTTTTGTCTACTTAATTTCCCACAGCACGTTTAAAAATTATGAAATCTAATTAAAAAGGGTAGCTCGGTGGCTGTCCGAAATATTTTATTTCTGTAAGTACGTTCAACCAATGTAGATATAGTGTTGTAAAATCATCATTCTCGTTGAAGTCGCTTTTCCAAAATTCAGAGCAACAGAAAATATTTTATCGAATTTGTAATTTTTTATAAAGCCGTTTGAAGGTTGTCATTTACTCTTCGACAATTTAAAGCTAATTATTATTTTGTAAATATATTTCACTGCCGAGTTAAGCCAGAATTTCGCTACAGTCTACTCTTTGACCTCAAAATTGTTCTCTTCTCACAAATTCAAGAAACAATTTCTGCTCACTGTTAATGTATGAACCACTATTTCCCTTGATGTTGTTGCCTCTATTATGACCTGCTACAAAATATCTGCACTAATCAGTTTTACCCAAACTGCGATTGTCAGATAATTCCTGGCAATACAGTTTTACACAACGGGCGATTATACAGAAATTTACACAACCAACGTATACTCACTTCTTTAATACGTTTATGTCACAAAAATAATGAGCGGTAACGAATATACACTAAAATATTTTCAGTGTCATGCGACAATAAAAAACTGTTTGGAGAAATAACCGAACATCATCCGGTAGTTAGTTACCATCCATCCTACTGCCTATGGGTCCTGGGTTCGAATCCCATATGGAGCCCAATGGTTAACTGAAATCCCAGCAAGGAGGGAGGGGTTAACCCTTTCTGTCCCTGTGTACATTAGAGTTGACATATTGCAGACAATGGAAATATATGACAAGAACTGTACACAGTCAGTTTTTTCCTCGTGGGTAATGTGATTTGTGGACTTTTAAACATGTGTGGTCTGTGAGTGAATTTTCCAATGCCTCTTAAAATCCAAGCACACATTTCATTGGTTGCGTAAATGAGCAAGTGTCGAATCAGCATAATTACCACGAACCAAAATACTATTTAATTGCAACACTTTGAAACTACAAATTAACGCAGAACTAAAAAGGCTTAATAAAGTTGTTTAAATAAAAATTTAAATTTTTTCATGCTATCGGAAAACCTTTTGCATCTCTGATCTGCACGCGAGGAAAAAAAAAACAGTGGCGACACATCTCCAAGAACGGGGCGATGGGGAAAGAAGAGCGGGGAGGGTGGAAACAACCCTCCAATCTCGCACCACCCCCTCTCCCCTTGCCCTGCGCGTAGAGTTCCCAGGCCCGGGTGCTTGCCTGCCCAGGTCACGACCCACAACCGCCGTCGACGGTTGACTGGAGTTCTGCTCTGCAACGCGCCCGCTGACTGCGACCCGGAGGCTGGGTCGGGGGAGCCGTCCCAGGCGCGGCCCCCCAATCACAATCAGGAGACTTGCTTGTTCCCGCTGACTCGGGATCGGCGGACGATGCGGCAGAGAGGGGAGAGACTAAAGAGAAAAAAAAAGAGAGAAAGAGAACGAGGTAAAAAAGGTAAAGTAGGTTTGGAAATCAAGGTAGGATTGCCGCAACACATACTGATGCGACCTTCCCAAACAAGACCGGAGGTCTTTCAGCCACTTACAGCAGTTATCGCCTCCGAGTGCCTCCAGTATCTGCCCCTTACTCTCGTGCGCATGCAGCCCATAGTCCCCGAGAAGCGGTCTTTTCTGAGATGTTTACAATTTCAGAGAGCTCATTTAGTCTTCATGTAGAGAGTATGCGTAGTACTTGATATGTTGTGTTGTGCATGTTCACGAAAGGTATATGAGAAACGTTATTAATCTGTAAAGTATCTTTATTTTTCTGCTTCACAAGTATTTCTGAAATATAAAACCATCAAGTAATTTTGAACTACTTATGGCGTTTATTTCATTGGCTATATATTATTTTTAACAATACCCTTAAATATAGAATGGTTGCAATGTATTATAAACCACAAAATCAGTACATTGGTGTACGAAAATATTTGTTTTAATTATTATTAAATTGTTACTATGAAGAACTCTATAATAACAAAACTAAAACAAACCCATCTTTCTAATTTAAACTTAATTTCATCTTCTTAAAAACTCTTGTTAACAAATTTAATTATAAAAAAATATTTTTTCTACATTATGTATAAACGTCAACTTATATAGTTATTTATAATACTATTTTGTTTATTTAAAAAAGTATTTGGACATAATTCCTCTTGTGTTTATATCCCAAATTTTTCATACCATGTTGACAGTTTCTAAATCTAAAATTATAGACTATCAACTACTGCTGTGCATGAGGATTTACAGCAATTAAATCTGTCGTCAATAAATCTAACCGCATCGAAATATATTAAGCAGTTTAATTTCTGTTCTTGATTTTATCTTTAAAGAATTCACACACTTTGAGATATTTCCACAGCGCTTATAAGACCGGCAATCAGGTTATGACTAGAAAAATATACGAACGTTGATCAAGCGTGCGTTAAGGGACACCATAGGACAATAATGTTATCCTCGAGAGCGAAGCACAGTGGTCTATTTCCTTATGCTAGCCGAACAAAATTGTATATTCGAAAAGTCTGGAAAATTATTTCAAGATGCAGATAAGTGTTCCTGATGAAACAGAGTTTTCTAATGAACACACACGATGTGCCCAGGATAGCGGGGTAAGATGTAAGGGAGCGACGAATGTTACTGTGGCTGCTATCGTGATAGTTGCCTGGTATCCTTGCTACGCGGTGGTCGTTTCTGAGCATGTCATTGTTATATATTTCATTATAGCCAAGAAGACGCTATATCCCCTTGGGAAGCAGTGTTTCGAGGTGCGTTAGAAACAATTAATTAATTTCAGAATTATTCAAAACTAGCATAGGTAAATTAATTGTGAATCAATTGAGTTAGTGAGCGAGTGGAGAGACTTGGGCGGCTCTTAACATCGAGGTCTTGAAAGCTGATGAGGATGAAGAGAGGTGAGTATGGAGCAGCGCCGGAATGTAAGAGGCGGGGAAAACGGGAGATCAGCGAGAAAACCCGCCGACCAGCGGCATCGTCCGGCACGCTTCCCACGTGCAATAATCCAGGAGTGACCCTACCCGGAATCTGACCCTTTTCATTTAGGTGGGAGGCGAGTAGTCTAACCACTACACCATCGCGGCCTCTAATTGTGAGTGAAGTCAATTACAAACCTGAATACTTTTTTATTTCATTCTGGGTTTCAAAAAAAATTTCATAGTGTTTCACCTAAAGTATACTCGCTATAAGAGGGCGTATAACACTTTATAGTCGCATCCCGTCTGTTAAACAAGCACTCGTTTAATTCTGAAACTGTGTACATGCCCTTGGAATCATGTTTTGTGCTGCAAAGATTAACGTAGTCGATGGCCGCATTTAGGGACCCTTTTCAGGATGGAAGGCGACGTTTAAGGTAGTGTTAAGTACAACAATATATATTTTAGCTACTTTCCGACGGAAAAAAAAAAGCCTTATTGCGTTAACCTCCAGTGTTTTTGTGTAATTCGTCCCTCTAACAAAAAGAAATCAACCCTTGCATCTAATTTATCCATACTTTGTTCTCATAGTATTTAGGGAGTCCACCAACTTTTAGCATTTCTCTTCCATAAATAAGGTTTTATTTTTAAATGGCAGTCTGCCCAATGTTTTTGAATACAATGGCATATCTCGGAAATTATTCAACTTATGCAAACTAAACTTGGCATGTTAGTAGTACTAAATACAAGTGTTGGATTTCCATATTGACAACATTTTTGTCTGCCATTTTGTAAGGTAGCCTCTCCTGAAAACTAATTTATTTTTCGTATCTCAGTAACAATTCAATTGATTGCCACCAAAATCTTCAGAAGTGTGCTGATAAAGAAGGTCATTGAAATTAATAAAATTTAACAAACTGAAAAAATAGCGGTCTTATAAATAATTTTGAGTGACGTATTATATGTATAGAAAAATTTGGCCGATTTGACTAATTCTTGCTCAATCGCCCTTCATATTGGGAAAATGAGGCAAGCATTTTGTATTTCTGGTACCATTTAAATAATTACCTAATTTATTGTAAAAGTAATAATTTAAACAATGGCAAACTTTTGTGATATATATGTATATATATATATATACATAAATACATACATATACATGTATATGAGCCAGTAATTTATTTCAGATTAATACCCTTATTGTGCTTCTGATAGAATTTGCCAAATTTCTGAAAGCAGCTTATGTCTAAACAAATTTAGTATAATAGCAACACAACTGAGGAAAAATAAATAAAACCTTTTACAGAAATAGTTTTGGGAATTACTGTTACCTGAATAATGGTATTTATATTTATTCTGCTTGAGTTATTTTATTTACCTTGCATGTCGAGCATTTTGAAATCCAAGGGAGAATTTTAACTCAAAGATCTGCGTACTACATATGCCATGGGAGAGGTGCGGTTACAACATTTGTTGGATCATACCATAATAGGTTTACTGATGATACAAGAGACTGCATTTCAGCAAAACTTATCTGAACATGAAAAATGTGACCTAGAGATGACCCATAACTGAGGATGTGATAGAAGTTCCGAACATCATGGGTATAAACAAAAATTGCTCTGAATCACATGTAGCTCTGCAGATTCAGATGTTTTGATATCAGTAGTACACTTGCAAAAAGGTTTTCCATCGAAGGAAAGTCAAGAAAAGCGCATTATTTGGCAGAATCAGATAACATCCTCCACAAGATCAGTTCGATCCGATTTACAAAAGAAACTCCATAACACACCAGAGAAGAATTTCAGTATACATAAAATCATATACAACTGCTTCAAACCAACAAAAGTGTTTGTTGGAAACAGCGAATATTTACTGAATCATGGTTTTAATTAAAACGATGGTGAACGGCAATCCCTCAGCTCAATTTTATAATATTTGCGGAGAATCTCCTAAGGAAATGAATAACCTGCAAAATGTCATGAAGAGTACAGTGCAGAAAGTGACATTTAACCTCGGGCTGTCTACACTACCCACGCAGATACCATTTTTTGAATGTCACTCGCATACATAATAAAGAATACGTATATATATATATATATAAAACAAGTGGCAGGTATGCGGTAATGATGTATAAATTGAATAATTCAGCCAGAGAAAATATTACTAATCGTTTTCATTCAAAAATGGGGTTTCTTGTTGATGTTTAAAGCAAGGAAGAGGAACAACAACCAACGAAGACGACACCGCATGTCGCATTTTCGAAAACAC
Source organism: Clitarchus hookeri (assembly GCA_002778355.1). Taxonomy (NCBI): domain Eukaryota; kingdom Metazoa; phylum Arthropoda; class Insecta; order Phasmatodea; family Phasmatidae; genus Clitarchus; species Clitarchus hookeri. Next base: position 236,958 of record NQII01000887.1, on the reverse strand, counting down.
AAAAAAAAAAGTCTGCTCAATTTACAGGGGTCGATGAAAATCTGATACATTTTTCTCCATGATTCTAAAAGNAACACAAAAAAAAAAGTCTGCTCAATTTACAGGGGTCGATGAAAATCTGATACATTTTTCTCCATGATTCTAAAAGAATTGTCATGTGGATATATTGATATGGAGGCTTTTTAGGAAGTATTCATGTGATACAGATCAAAATGCATGCCAACNAATTGTCATGTGGATATATTGATATGGAGGCTTTTTAGGAAGTATTCATGTGATACAGATCAAAATGCATGCCAACCTTTATAGTTGGTTCTTCGTGCTTTCTAGTGTGTATTAATTTCTTATTCATGGGGCTGATGAAATTGATGCAATGATTTTACCTTTTGACCAACTGCCAGAAGTTGTTCAAGAAGCTCGACACACGGATTATCATCTCTACCGAGGGCAATACATTAAGAGGTTATTTAGATACTTATTACATAGGCTGTTAATAATTTAGGATGCTCTTATTTCAAGCATAAGAAAATTGCCAAGGAAAAAAGAAGTTACTGATATAGCTAATAAGCCTACTTTCCTCTATTTGGCTGCAAGTAATTTATAATGATATTCTTACAATCTTAGATGGTTGTCAGCACTTGACGTCTCGTTGACAGCATTATCAATAGAGATGAAACCAGAAACATATGCAACAGTAATGAGACAATTACAAATATGCACCTCCCCTACCTGGAACTAAAAACCAGAAAACCTTGTCCCATGTGATAGTGTGGTATAAACTGCATTACGGAGATAAGATTCGGAGCATCAATTTCGGATGTAATCAATCTAGTGTTAGGAATGAAAGTTTTACTAACCTCAAATATTTACCGAGCCGTCATTTGGAGAATAGGGGCCAGTCACTTAAAAAACGTAAGTTTACATGGCATACTGTAGCGCTACTTTTCAAAGGAATTGAGTAAATCTGGGTTGATTGGTTCCCAAGATATGGCATTAATACATAATTTTCTTTTTTGGTGCTATCGTACAAAGTTTTAAAAAAAGAAGAGGCTTTATATACGATGACTCTAATATGTATCTACTGTCAACATACAAAGTTTAATTGAATTTTGTTAAATTGTTTAATAGTTATGACAAACTTATCTAAATTGATTATAAAGCCAACCTTCTGAACATCGTTGTCTGGCCCACTTAAAAAATGTACGTTTGCATGGCCTTCTGTAGCACTAATGGTGTGCCAAATTGGTGGGAATTAGTTGAATGAATCAAGAAATATGGCAAAATGTTCCATTTTCTCACCTGGTACTATTTTGCAAAAAGGTTTGGCCAAATAGGATCTCTATATACATAATTCATGGTCTATCGAATACTGTAAGTGTAAAAAATTTGGTTGAATTGTTTAATAGATATAACATACTAACTTAAATTATTTATATAAATGCAATTAAAAAACGATTGCCACACCTAATCATGTCAGTTTTTAGACCGTACTATGGCACTACTTTCGTGTAACATTTGGTGGGAACCGGTTGATTGTTCCTTGAAATATAGCATGACACATCCATATTTTTCATGCGACTATCTTCAAAATGGAGGACAAAACGTTATGTATTAACACATTGTACCTTTTCAATAGATACTGCCATTATAAAAAGTTAGTTAAAATCTATGAAATAACTTNTTATGTATTAACACATTGTACCTTTTCAATAGATACTGCCATTATAAAAAGTTAGTTAAAATCTATGAAATAACTTCGTACGTATAGCACACGAAGTTAAAAAGGTTTATATAGCCAACATTCTCAAAATAAGTGTCTGTCACACTTAAAAAATATGAATCAACATCATCTACCACATTACAACTTCTTCGTCAAATTGGGTTAGAATCGGTTGATTGTTTCCCGAGATATAAATCAAAAACAAATTTTTTTCGTATGGCGCTATCTTACGAATTGGCATACAAAAGTATGTATGATGCTTGTAATAGATACTTTCAGCATACAAATTTTTTTCCAAATTTACCTAACATTATGGGAGACATATCAATTAAACCTGAAATATTTGTATGTCCGCCAATTTGAAAATAAGTTCCTAATCAATTTCAATTACATACTTATTTTTACATGGCTTACTATAGTTTTGCTTAGGCGCAAATTTGGTTAGAATCGGTTGAGTAGTTTTCGAGATATAATCTAAAAGCTTTAATTTTTCATGTGGTACTATCTTCCAAAATGGCGGAACAATATATTTCTTAAAATTCAATTCTTACAAAATGCACTGGTATTATACATAATTTGGTTTAAATATGTTGAATGGTTCCCGAGATATGACATACCACCTTATATTTTCATGATCGTCGTTTTCAAAGTAAGCACTCAGAGTGCTTGAAAACCATAAAAGTCAGAGGTTCTTACTAAGTACTCTATGTCCAGCGAGTTTGGTGAAATTCTCTTCTCGCGTTCAAAAGTTGAAAGGGATACACACAGGCACAGACACACACATATGCACAAACATGCACACACAAATGCACACACCCACACATTCACACACCCACACATACACACAGACAGGAAAGTGATCTCATAAGCCTTTCTTTCCTTCGAAAAGTAGGTCAAAAACCTTATTATCTGTCCAGTGATCTCGTAAGAACACCTGTTGTATGGGNTTATGTATTAACACATTGTACCTTTTCAATAGATACTGCCATTATAAAAAGTTAGTTAAAATCTATGAAATAACTTTGTACGTATAGCACACGAAGTTAAAAAGGTTTATATAGCCAACATTCTCAAAATAAGTGTCTGTCACACTTAAAAAATATGAATCAACATCATCTACCACATTACAACTTCTTCGCCAAATTGGGTTAGAATCGGTTGATTGTTTCCCGAGATATAAATCAAAAACAAATTTTTTTCGTATGGCGCTATCTTACGAATTGGCATACAAAAGTATGTATGATGCTTGTAATAGATACTTTCAGCATACAAATTTTTTTCCAAATTTACCTAACATTATGGGAGACATATCAATTAAACCTGAAATATTTGTATGTCCGCCAATTTGAAAATAAGTTCCTAATCAATTTCAATTACATACTTATTTTTACATGGCTTACTATAGTTTTGCTTAGGCGCAAATTTGGTTAGAATCGGTTGAGTAGTTTTCGAGATATAATCTAAAAGCTTTAATTTTTCATGTGGTACTATCTTCCAAAATGGCGGAACAATATATTTCTTAAAATTCAATTCTTACAAAATGCACTGGTATCATACATAATTTGGTTTAAATATGTTGAATGGTTCCCGAGATATGACATACCACCTTATATTTTCATGATCGTCGTTTTCAAAGTAAGCACCCAGAGTGCTTGAAAACCATAAAAGTCAGAGGTTCTTACTAAGTACTCTATGTCCAGCGAGTTTGGTGAAATTCTCTTCTCGCGTTCAAAAGTTGAAAGGGATACACACAGGGACAGACACACACATATGCACAAACATGCACACACACATGCACACACCCACACATTCACACACCCAAACATACACACAGACAGGAAAGTGATCTCATAAGCATTTCTTTCCTTCGAAAAGTAGGTCAAAAACCTTATTATCTGTCCAGTGATCTCGTAAGAACACCTGTTGTATGGGNATTTCTTTCCTTCGAAAAGTAGGTCAAAAACCTTATTATCTGTCCAGTGATCTCGTAAGAACACCTGTTGTATGGGTGAATATGTCCGACGAATCAGAAAATGACGATAGTATATTGTGTTCAGGCAAGAGCCTTGATTGATTTCCTTTACTGTTTTTAGTTTGTAAATGTTATTTAAATAATTTTGACATAACACTTACAAATCACAATAATGTGTATATTTGTGTGGTGACAATGGTTGAGAATATATTTGAACTATTTTGAACTATCTTTATTTCCGTTAAAATTATTATATTTCTATAACAATGTATTATATATTGATATTGCAGTATTTTGGGTTAAATGTAAGTATTAAAATTAAAATTATATATCGTTCCGGACGATGTTGCTCGTCGGCGGGTTTTCTCGGGGGTTTCCCGTTTCCACTGCCCTTTCATGCTGGTGCTGCTCCATACTCACTTCACCCTCATCGGCTCTCAAGACCTCGATGTTTAGAGCCGCCCAAATATCTCCAAGCCGTCTCCCTTTCTCTCGAGTATTCGACCGGCACAGAAACCACGACCTCTCGAATGCGTGTCAGTCACGCTGGACACGTCCCGTGGACGACAACAACAAGCCAAGTTTGTCCGGTGTTTATTAAGGCATTGTCGGACTGGGTTGAGATTCCGAGAGGGGGTGGAGATTGCGTGCGAACAGGCGGCCATTAACCGTAAGCGTTGTACGCGGGAGGACAAGCGTCGGCACGGAAAACAATCACGCGTCACTCGCCTGGAAGCCACAATGAACCACGTCGATGCCGGCCGGGCAGTAACTCACGGCGCATTGTCCCTCCCCCCAAGCCATGGCGATATGCTGGCCGCGCGACGTATCGATTGTATCGCTGTGAGAGGGCGAGAGATCGACGGTTGGGAGAGGAAGCTGTCCGGCAGGTGTGCCGGGAATACACAGGCGTGGCAGCGAGGGCAGGAAGAGGAAATATGGTGTATGAGAAAGGAGGGGGTGGGGGAGCGAATTGTGTGGAGAGGATCGCTGCCCTGCCTTGTAATTACGCCCGCACGTACCCTTTCCCTGAAACTCCTGTAAGCGGCTGCGAATCCAACCCCTCCTTTTCATTCCCATATGCTCGCGCTTTCCGATTCTTCATCGGGCCTACTGGCGAGAGCCTGCAATGCTGAACTTGTCCTTCATACTCCACCTTCGTGACGTACCACGTTAGATCAATGGCGTACATTTTCTGAGTCGAGAATGGTGCACTCTGAGAAATTATTCGCTCACTTACCATACCAGTGTAAGTCATGCGCATAGAGAAAGCTTCCATGTTAGCGTTTCTACAGTTGCTCAGGAAGAAGTCAAATGCGTAGGCAACTTTTCAACTTCATATAGAAGCAACGCTCACTATTCCTTTATTTACCTCATATATGGTATTATTTCCATACAGCGAATATAGGTTAGACACGTCCATTGCAGTTTAATAAGACTTCCACTACAAATTATTTTACATCGTGGGACAGCATACGTACCTCTCATGTAGGTGATATTAACTTCGGAAAACCTTCGCCGATTGTTGCCCTGAAGAGTAAGTTAACTGACAGGTGAAAAACCGGATTCGAACCAGCGACCAACGGCGTGGCAGTCCGGCGTGACCATGTTGGCAGCGCAATTTGTGACTTCGATGACATACAAACTGATCTCATTCAGCCACGTTGAGGAAAAAAATGATTGCAAAACTAGTGAACACGGATATTATCGAAACTGAAATATGAGATAAAATTTTAGATGATTAAATTTAGGAGTTTTTAATTTTTTTGGCATTCGTGAAACGTAACAAGGAAATCAATGTTTCTGCAGTCAATGCCCCAAGTGCAAAACATTACTCAGGAGTATTCCTATGTGGAGGCGCTGGGTTTGTGACTTGAGTAAAACAGAGGACACTTACGTAGACTAGTTCAACATACAGCTGTTTGTCACACGAACCATACTTTATGTANCTTGAGTAAAACAGAGGACACTTACGTAGACTAGTTCAACATACAGCTGTTTGTCACACGAACCATACTTTATGTAGACAAAGTGCGGGATGCTGAAGACACGAAAGGAAATATTTATATGGTACGTGAAGCATAGGGAAACCATTGTTAGATTACGCCGTATTACAGATATTTGAGTTTTGATATTTTTTTAATAATTTGACTTTTGAATTTTGTAATGTTTTAATTAGAACACCACAGTAGTAAACAATTTAGCATACAATACTGTTGCGCAGGTCTCAGATGATACAAGTAGAGTGATTTGGGGGGACTTTGGCACATCGGGACCTGGGACCAGAGCGTCGGAGTTGTTCGTGATGTGTCATTCCGGTCAGCCGGCGGCCATCTTGGATCCAGGTAACCTTGACATTTGACTTTGACCCCGGTGACCTTTAACCTTGAAATTCCCCAAAAATGCACAAAAAATTATTATAAAAATTGTATTATTAAAAAATATATTATCAAAACTTTATTTCAAAACTTACATTTTCGGAGGTTTTCTATACCCCCACCACATCTCACCAATACTCATTCTATCGTGTGCGGCCATCTTGGCTTATTTTGTGCGTCATTTGTTTATACATTGCTGGAGGACAGCATATTGGTTTCTTCGTTTTTCATTTGTTCATACATTGCTGGAGGACGCCATCTTGGTTTTCATATGTTTTCAACACCTACATAGCGCTAGTGTAGTAATTTACCCACCAGGCGAGTTGTGGATTTAGCCACAAGGCGGCAGCCATGTTTGTTTATGTTTTTAAAGTATAGGTTGCGTTGTCGGCGCCCTCCATGTTGGATTCTATTTTCAACACATAGGTGGCGTTAATGTCACGATTCAGCCACCAGGCGAGCTGTCGGCACTTACAGTATATTTATAGGCTAGGAAAATATGTAATTTTTAATTCCTAAAAAAAAATATTTTTTTTTCAATCAACAGTATATCTACATGCATGAAGCAGGACTTTGACTGAATTCATAATTTATTAAAAATGTATTTTTTATTAAAAACTTTAAGACAAATTTGAAAAAAGTTATTTTTTATTATAAAGCTAATATAAGTATCATTGCAAATTATACAACTATTTTATCCTTATATGCAATATGTATTTTAAATTCCATTTTTTTTACAAATGAGGAGTAAATGAAACTCGCAATTATTTCCAAAACATATTTTATTCGGTAAATTCTATAACTACTTTATTTACGTGTTTTTTTTATTCATAGTCTTCGCATAAACTGACTTCCGTTATAAACGAAACCNCTTGAGTAAAACAGAGGACACTTACGTAGACTAGTTCAACATACAGCTGTTTGTCACACGAACCATACTTTATGTATACAAAGTGCGGGATGCTGAAGACACGAAAGGAAATATTTATATGGTACGTGAAGCATAAGGAAACCATTGTTAGATTACGCCGTATTACAAATATTTGAGTTTTGATATTTTTTTAATAATTAGACTTTTGAATTTTGTAATGTTTTAATTAGAACACCACAGTAGTAAAGAATTTAGCATACAATACTGTTGCGCAGGTCTCAGATGATACAAGTAGAGTGATTTGGGGGGACTTTGGCACATCGGGACCTGGGACCAGAGCGTCGGAGTTGTTCGTGATGTGTCATTCCGGTCAGCCGGCGGCCATATTGGATCCAGGTAACCTTGACATTTGACTTTGACCCCGGTGACCTTTAACCTTGAAATTCCCCAAAAATGCATAAAAAATTATTATAAAAATTGTATTATTAAAAAATATATTATCAAAACTTTATTTCAAAACTTACATTTTCGGAGGTTTTCTATACCCCCACCACATCTCACCAATACTCATTCTATCGTGTGCGGCCATCTTGGCTTATTTTGTGCGTCATTTGTTTATACATTGCTGGAGGACAGCATATTGGTTTCTTCGTTTTTCATTTGTTCATACATTGCTGGAGGACGCCATCTTGGTTTTCATATGTTTTCAACACCTACATAGCGCTAGTGTAGTAATTTACCCACCAGGCGAGTTGTGGATTTAGCCACAAGGCGGCAGCCATGTTTGTTTATGTTTTAAAGTATAGGTTGCGTTGTCGGCGCCCTCCATGTTGGATTCTATTTTCAACACATAGGTGGCGTTAATGTCACGATTCAGCCACCAGGCGAGCTGTCGGCACTTACAGTATATTTATAGGCACAGGAAAATATGTAATTTTTAATTCCTAAAAAAAAATTATTTTTTTTTCAATCAATAGTATATCTACATGCATGAAGCAGGACTTTGACTGAATTCATAATTTATTAAAAATGTATTTTTTATTAAAAACTTTAAGACAAATTTGAAAAAAGTTATTTTTTATTATAAAGCTAATTTAAGTATCATTGCAAATTATACAACTATTTTATCCTTATATGCAATATGTATTTTAAATTCCATTTTTTTTTTACAAATGAGGAGTAAATGAAACTCGCAATTATTTCCAAAACATATTTTATTCGGTAAACTCTATAACTACTTTATTTACGTGTTTTTTTTATTCATAGTCTTCGCATAAACTGACTTCCGTTATAAACGAAACCNCTCTATAACTACTTTATTTACGTGTTTTTTTTATTCATAGTCTTCGCATAAACTGACTTCCGTTATAAACGAAACCAAGCTTTTGTACACTCGTGAACTTCATGGCGACGTAGGACGAGTTACACTGCAAACTCCGGCAAGCAAAAGCGACACCGATAGGCGGGTAGTACAATGCTGTTCCCAGGAGGTTGGTGGTGCATACGTAGATGATGTATGCGGGAAAGGAAGAGAGAAGCGATGGTTATTGCAGTTTATCATAGAAATGTAGACATTTGCAGGATCTCTTTTTTACAGAACTGGCACTGAAGAATCAATGAGCTCCACAGTTTAACTCAACACCACCTTATATGTTTGCAGAAAATGTCATTACAGTAGAACATCACCCCGCATTTGAAGCAAAGATACCTTATCCGGGTTGGATTCATCATACATCCATGAATATCATGACGACGTGCAATGTGTTGGTGCGGAAATACTTTGTCGTAGCAGTTGCAGGGAGCTCTGTTGAAGATGGTACAGCCAAATAACCAGATGGTTCTGCCAGTGGTGCGGATGCTGCAGTCACAGGCGAAGGAGCTACTAGAACAGCCGAAGACATTGTTTAAGTCGATGGCGCTGCTTGAAGGCTGTCCATTGAGTATTCCAAGTAGAGTAACTTATAGAGATGATCTGCTCTCCACGACGTCTGCCAACAAACTGAGCTCTCCGTCATGAATATAGCTGCTTATATAGAAACTATGCGGCCATACCTCCATGTACCCCTTTCACCAGTAAACGTTAGCAACTTCAGCAAGGTGTAGTAGGGCTCATTGCTCATCCTCCAGGTGTATGTTTCCACCTATATATCTCGTGGACATGCATCAACTCCCACCCTCTTACCGCCCATATAGCTGTGATCATTCCATGTAAGCGATTCCTCGGACGTTGGGACCGAAGACTACATATTACAGAGATTTTTATTTAAATGTTTAAAGAATTTTTTTGCCATAATGAGTTTTTTCGTAAGATGTAGGTGGGTTCCGACTACGCACGCCCCAGCACGGCGATTTTTTTCTTCACACAACATTTGCAAGCGACAGTTGCTTAAGAGGATGGTGAATTTACAACGTTGAAAACCTCAGTGTTCTAAAACGAGCGAAATACATCATAACATTGACTCAAACAGATAAGCTATACTGAAATTTATTGTCACCACCAATAAAAAATAGGTAGAATCCCCAATGCTCAACCAATGAAAAAAGAATTCCAGATACTCTTAAAGGTGAAAAAAGTGACACAACCATTTAACATTGAAAAGCCTCGTCTCATCTCAATTTACAGCAGAATTATAATTCCACCGAAGAAAAAAAATGTCGACAGAAGTAGCAGAAGTTAACAAGCCCACCAACGAAAAATACATTACCATTTCCAGGACAAACGATGAAAACTATTCGCAGAAAGATGCAGAAGTGACGCCCCACCAAAGAAAAAAACAAACAAAATGAGAGGACCAGTGATGAAACATATTAATAAATACAGGGAAAAAATGCCCACACACAGATACAGAACTATTCAGACGCCAATGAAAAGTGTGTCGCCCAAGGCCCCTAACAAGGAAAAATACAAACAAAATTTCAGGACCAACGCTGAAAAATATTAATAAATACAGAAAAAACCCACCCAGTACTAAACAGGCACCATCGAGGAAACGTAAATATTAATCAAGAATCACACAGACAATAACAGCGAAAAACACTCCCTAGGTAGACAGACGGTTCTAAGAACCACCGAGAAAAATAATTACCGAAGTACTGTTACCTGGAAACGAATAAGTAGAAAAATATGGCATAAAGATTTAAAAGAACAGAAAAAATGACATGTAGGTAAAATTGAATTTAATACGACTGCCACAGAAGCAAAAAAGATTTTTAAATAAAGTGTCACTTCAGATTTTTTTTTACTGGTACGATATAGCTACCATTTTGCCCCTCGCAATTCCGATGGGGAGATAAGCATTGGAATCTCCAGGAATTGACTTTAAACCCTGGTCGGAGGTCCAAAATTGACGCAGAACCCATGTGTATTTGTGATTGCGAATATGAAATTGCGAAAGCATAAATGGCAAGCACATCTCATTTTAGTGAATCGCATCAGCCCTTTATGATGATCGTATTTATTTTGTTGGTAGAGAAGGGACCGTGAAATGTCTTCAGATTTGACACCCCGAGGTGAGGAACTGCCCTTGCATCCCGGCCTCAACCACCCTCTCCCAGTAACCAACACGCATTTTAGAGCAACTTGACCCCCTTTCCAACTACGTCATCGATGTGTGTATGGCTGATCGATCAACAGCTTCATAGCAAGGTAAGCAAACAGTGAACCTTGAGTATCGCTATATTCACATATAAATGTATAAAATAATTCGTGTTTGCGTTTATGTTCGTGTTAATGTCCGCACTATAGTGCTGACATTAACATCGCATCGTAAGGTGCTGCTCCAGAACATATATAAAATCCGTCAAAATTAATTATGTTTTTTACAGCGCATTGTTGAAAACCTTTCGCTCTTTTTGTTACTTTTCCGTCACATTTGTAGCAATACAATTTCGCCTGAAGTCCCACGAATTCGGTCATGATATTTCCATCGCACTCATCTTTGAATTTACCAACGACTTTCTCGTTGGTGGGCGAAAAGCACTTGTGGTTAGTGGGATAGCCACTCGTGTCGAACTCTAGAAAGAACTGTGCGTCTGAAACCATGTCCTCGTAAAAGTTCCGGGTTCGAACCTGATACAGGAACGAGTCGGTGTCTGTACACAGGAGCTCACCGTCTTCGTCGTACCGACCCTTCATCACGTCATAATGGAATATGTACGTTAATGTTTTTGAGAGGTCGAGCACTGAAAAGCCGGCATGAATAGGTTCATAAAACAGTATTAATTCGTGCTGCAGATGGAGGAGGGAAAGAGAATCATCATAAATTGTTCGGTCTAGGAATGATAACTTGGCTACCAGTTTCTTTAGTCACTTTTCACTGCACACTAGCTCCATTTTTTGGTGTTTATTTTGCTCCATCAATTTTCCGAAAGTTGCATTACTAGCCAATTTAAAAATTCTTTTTTCGAAATCGTTGGTGGCCACCTGACGTTTTGCAATATTTAAATCTAGTAAGGTTTCAACCAGGGACTTTGCTCGAATTCTAGCACTCTTTGAATATTCGTAGCCTTTAATCCGTGATACAGCGCCTGTTTCAAGTTGCGGTAATGAACGAAGTAATTTTTCTTATTTTCTATTATTGTTATTAATTTCGCATGTTTGGAGCCTGGGGGGGCACTGGTTAACGGGAGGAAATGGCAAATCACGATGTTCCTCGTGCAGGGCTGTGGGGTACTCGACGTCGACCTCCAGAATATAGCCAGCATCAGCATCATCCGGCACGGACATTACGTCGATATTGGTGTCAACCCACCTGAAGTTGCATACTGGCAACGGCAGTGACATGGCCCAGGTGTACAGGTTGTTTGCGTCGAGGTTTTGCAAAAATGTGGTGGTCTTGCTGGGATCGTATGTTTCGAGCGCGTAGGTGTTGTTCGCCACCGCATGTCGCTTCACGCACTGGGCCACGCCACCGAGAATTCTATTTCCAATATATGCACGTCGTAATCGGTTAGAAGTTGCAGATTAACCCCCGTCGTTTTTAACATTGTATCGAATGTGAACCCCGGGGCGCTGACGTAGTGTGCACAATCGAGCTTGTTTGTTAACATACACAAATTTCTGAAATTTTCAAATACGTCTAATAGGATTAGCACGCCCGTATTCAAATACAATTCTGAATACGTTCCCAGGTTCCCACAGTCGAACGTTTCCCATACTTTCGAAGCGTGGGCGTATTCTTCGTCGCTGATCCCAGAGCCCGTAAGCTTGTTACATATTCCTCTTTAGGAGGCAGCTGCTGCCGCTCCAGCTTTTCCCAACTGTCGACATAATCATATGTAAACACGCCTTTGCACGTGACGAGAGGCAATTGGCCAGCTCTGCAGAATTTTTCGGTTTTGATAAATTTATTCTGCTGTAAAAACTCGGCCAGGGTCACCAGACTTCGGGCCACGAACTGGAAGGTATCGGCAAACTTTACCAAAAATCTGTTTCCCAGCTGCTTCTAAAATGTGATCATTTTCACGCTCGTGTGCGGAATGATAAAGATGTCTTTCGTATCGTATCCCAGCTGCCTGACTGTAAAATTCTCATCGTAGTTCAAGTTGTGGAAAAATACGACGAGTTTCTTAGGGCGGCTGCGCAGCAAATTGCAGCTGGTGCATGCAGGCTCGATGTACCGCCTTGTGAAGTGGTCATGGTCACGCACTTTGTAATTTTTTACAGTGAACGTCGATTTGCAGTAGCAGCATCTCGTCGCCCGTGAGTAGCGTGCCTTTTCAGTTAGTGTGAGCGGCTCCATCTTTTTCTTAGTAGCATATACGAGTATATCCTTTACTTGTTTTACCAATATCTACAATTGCCTCCATGAACTATTTCTCTGCATCTTCCCCCGTGTAAATGATGGGGTTCTGACTCAGCGTGGATGTTAGTGCCGTAAGAATGTCATCGTTGTCCACCTGGATGTAAATGCAGAAGCTATACTCCTCGTGCTTCTGATAGGCGTACGTGTAGGAGCGGCTGGGGTCCGGTTCGCCGGAGTGAATCGGTTTCATAATGGCCTCATAATCTGCATAAAGAACGACTAAATTTTTATCAATCTAGTAGAAATTTCTAAATTTTAATACTGGTGGCCTACCAACCTCCCCCAGCTGTGGGATCTCGATTCCGTTTGGGACATTTTTCTTGCAATATTTGTTTGTGTTGTTCCAGGCACTGCTGACCTGCCACCCCGAATAACCATGGTCGTTCGTCGAAATACGTGAAGCACCGCTTATATATATTAATTTTTTCACTGTGGGCCGTCAGCTGAGATCTTATCAAACGCCCGAAATTATTTACGCAGCAATAGTAGGCTTTCCCATCACTCGAGCCAAATGTTAAATTTTATTGCGCAATTTTCTTTCACTTCGTCTGTCAGCTGGTTGATTACATTTAGCTTAATGTTGGTAAAATAATTCCAAATATCTTTAGAGGTTTCACTAGCGTTTTCGGCCACGCACGCCTTCAAATTGGCCCTGAATGCCATTTCTGCCTCGACGAGCCCGTGAAGAGTTGGTTGGCCAGCGCCGTCTACGATTCGTGGTCGCGAAGATCGAGCAGGTGCTAGAACATGTAGGGCTACGGGCTGTTGGGGAGCCGCGTGCGTTTGGCGGGAGGAAGGGCTGGAACACTGCACTTCGCTATGAGTGGTCTAAGTGAATCTGACCTTGAAAACTCTTGCCGCATTCTTCGCAAGTATATGAGCGTTTGTCGGGGTTCAAGTGGCAGCTAGTATCGTGTCGTCACGCATTACCCATGTGTGTAAATGCAACATTACAGAATTTACAATTCAAAGTTGTCTCCTGTTTAATAGCACCATTACATCTACGTGCACGCTTATCCGCGTCGTCCTCGCGGCTTATTTGTACCCCACATTTCTCAAAAATCTGAGAATCGGCCCTGAAGGGATTGTGTACGCAACTGGCCTCGTGTTGCNATTTCTCACAAATCTGAGAATCGGCCCTGAAGGGATTGTGTACGCAACTGGCCTCCTGTTGCAGCCCATTTCGACGGAGAGAAAAGTATTTACGCCAAAACCCGCAGGAAAACAAAACTGGAGGTCACATAATCATTCCTACCCCAGCAGGTGTTGGAACGACGGATGCAACACGAGGGTTGGTCATGGTTCGTCTCACACACTTGAAGAACCCACGTAGCAACCTGCAACATCAATACATTTGCATTAGTTTTATGCAAAATACCAATACTATTCGGTCACGTAGCANGGGTTGGTCATGGTTCGTCTCACACACTTGAAGAACCCACGTAGCAACCTGCAACATCAATACATTTGCATTAGTTTTATGTAAAATACCAATACATTTGCATTAGTTTTATGTAAAATACCAATACTATTCGGTCACGTAGCATACAGTGTAATTCCTAGCCAGGGAACAACTTATTTGAAATTCTCGAGTAGACGTAAATTTAATAAAAAAATTGTTATTTATTAAGCTCTCAATATTCTTTAGTACATGTCCCCATCGTCTCTATTTAATGTATTTATATATATTTTTTAATCCTATATAATATACCCTACATTTTGTTTTACAAATACAGTATCTGTATTGTTTGAAAGATAGTACAGGCAATTAGATGAACGGTGCCGATGAATGATCTAACAAAGGAAAAAAGAATTCCAGCATGCTAACGCTAGAAAATCCTGGACGTTACCCACCGGGAATCGAACCACGACTCGTCATAGCGGCAAGCCGCCACACTACACCGGTGTGTCACCGCGGTCGCCCGGAGCTCTTCTCTCCCGTCAGTCCTGCGCGTGATGAAGAAAGGGGCAGGGGATCAGGGTATTCTCCTATCCGCTTCACATACTATGAGCGTGTCACACACACACGCACACACACACATACGTACACACCATCACACCTGTTTAAAAAAATTTACGCCAGATTCAATAGAAATTATGAAAGGAGAGAAAATTATTTTTAATGTCATTATACATATAAAAATAACTTTACGTCAACGTCATTCTTGCTAGC
>NQII01000887.1:41133-222004 GCA_002778355.1 Clitarchus hookeri | reverse complement strand
GCTGTACACACATTTTCAACGTATTTTATATTCTCTGAAAAGACAAACAAATTAAGAAAATGGATCATACATTTTTGAAATCACAGGCCGAGTCTTAATATGTTACGATCTCCTACACTTGTAAAAAAAATTTACGCTACTGATTAATGCATTTACGACTAAAGAATGATAATATTTTATCCTTTAGAAAGACCGTACAGTAAGAGTAAAAGTTCAGCCCCAATAAAAAAATAATGAGCAGCTCGTGTTAAGTATTGAAATTTGTGGTATACGATGATAGAAAATTAACGCAGCTCAGTGAAAATAAATGAATCTGTACTCACCATTGAACAGGCTAAANAACAGTTTGGATGATTTAAACACTTTCGTAACATGTTGAGTATCCTTAAAAAAAAAAAAAAAAAAAAAAAAAAAAAAAGGAACAATATGCATTACAAAATATGTACGGTAAATGACAAACATCGCTATAAGAACTCGTGTAGATTTGTAAATTATCTGCAAACGAAATATGCAGTACGGAGCAGGAACTCAAAGAAGACATCTCTTCGTGAAGATGGCACTGGGCGAAAACACAGGTGGCGATATCTGTAAACAGAATATAAAACATTATAGGGTATCCTGTGTAGGCCTAATTAAGTTTTTTTGCGTACACCCCACCGCGAATCGAACCTGGCTAACTTAAGTGGTCGGTGAGCAATCAGACTAATATCCAACGGTAAAGCGCGCAGGAAGCAAAAATGCGTAAATGCTGCGAAGGGGAAACGGTGCGTGCTTTTTTTTCAGCCGTGCTCGCGAGAACGGGCCAGCCGGTCGTGCGTCCGGGCTCCTGTCGCTGTAATATCGGACGGCAGACGTTCCCTGACCTCCGGCATCATACAACACGCATAATTCTAGCAGTGCGAAAGATTGCTTGCGGACCGAAATTTCTGAACAAATCTTAAGGGGCTCGCCTACCTACGATTATTTCTGACACTCTAAAGCATGATTGTGAAATCTAGCCATGCAAGGTAACACTTTTATACTTATGTTTGAAATACATCGTTTTTATGTGGTATGCGATGGAAAGCAAACGGCTAAAGGGCAGTTTTATTTTTAAAGAAAGATGTAAGTTCACGCGTGTCTGTATTTTTTTTTATTGTGAACACAATACTAAAGTCTGTTTTTAAATTTAATTTGAAAAATTTGTTTGAGATTTTGGCACCTCTAAATAAAGGAGCGTGTATGCTATATGCAACTTGCACACAAAAAATAAAACTGTTTTAAATTATCTCTAACGTAATGTTTTCAGCAACGTAAAAAAGTATGACTGCTTATACGAGAAATATATTTTCCTAATACTTTTGAGCAACAAAGAGGTTTTTTTACGGTCTTCAAAACGATTCAGCTGGCGTGACGAGAAGTAATTAATTTTTTATACGTTAAGCAATTATTTCGACAATTGAACCGAGATGAGGCGAGCGTTTCTCAGTTAACTAATAACTTAAAAAATTAATACGTATTTTCTAGCTCAATTAATAAACGTGTAAATTATTATTACTAAACAGGGATCACGATGCATGTGAGCTGAGCTTGATGGTCTTGGAGGCTGGGTGTGCCTAGTCAGCACGGTCTGTTCTCCTGGCCTTCATTACGATAAGCACGTACTCCGCAGCTACAAGTCCATTCACGAATGCGGATGAAAGAAATGCAGTTATACATATATTTAAAAAAAAAACTCGAATAACCAATTATCATCCGCAACGTAAAAGTTTTTTTTGGTTAAGAACTTTATTTATAATACTCGAATGAAAGCTTCGATTTTAACAGTAATATTGAATAATCGAGACGCGTTCTTGAAATCGTTCGCAAAAATCCATGTTCTAAAAAATTTTGCAACAGTACTTATGTGAGGTTCTTGCCTCCGAACTGAAGGAAGTTTGATGGAAGCAAACAATCCCTGAAAACTGGAGGTCTGGAAACGCACGAAGCTGATTCACAAGACAAAATGGGAGGAAACAGGCTCGTTTCCAGCTTATATTGTTTACCAGTACGATATTGATGTATTCTTCCGCGGATAAGGTAGGGGTGTCGATTCTCCTCTCCGCGTATTTTCGTCCGCGAAAAGTAAATAATCCGCAATTATAATTTTTTAAAATAAAATAAAACATTTTTTCTTACAAAAAATAAAAACCTAACAAATAAATTAATTTATGATTTTCTTCATTACGTAAATTTTGTAATTTTTTCAATATATAGTTTTTGTAAAAATATTTTTATCGATAATTTGCAATAAACCCTACCACTGATGGAAGGCATCTCCTGTAGGTGTGTCAATGCAGGCGATGAAAGGTGGGGATGGTTGTACCTCTCGCACGTTTTCAGATTTCTCAGTACCCTTCGCGAGACTGCCCATGTATTATGGGAACTGACGACAGTAAAGTATCTTAGATTGTGCGAGTGAGATTAAATGATAATCTTCTGTCTCTCACCACATGATCTTTGAAAGAATATACACCTTTCTGCGAGTGTACACTATGTTACACTTATCAGAAAAATGTAGGAAAAGAGAGGGCAAATTTATTTTCTGTCTCACGCAACATGGCCTTGTAAATTTTATGCACCTCAGATAATGAGACTAGATTTTGCAGGGAATTCTTACTTCTCCCCTCGTTAACTTGTCCTCAATTCCCATACTCCGAATTTTGGCGACGAATAGGAAACCGGTGTGTGGGTGAGTAAGTACAATTCCCTTCGTGGCCAATGGGAGATCGGCGTGTGGGGGGAGTGCAAAGAGAAATTCCCTTCATGGCCAATGGGAGATCGGTGCGTGGGGGGAGTACACAGTACAATTTCCTTCGTGGCCAATGGTAATGGGATTTGTTCAAGGTCCAATGTTCCGTCTCCCACGCGGCCAATGAGAATTAGACTTTAGTTGCAGCCAATGGGAATGGGATTTGGTGAGGTCAGTTAGGCGAGTCTTTGGACACAGTCCAAAGACAAGCATTGATACCATTTTTGACTCGGTACAGACTACCTAATCAGTGTAGAGCCAATTTAAACTGAATATTCAATATTAATCAATCAAGAAAATTTTTAATAACAAGTTAGAACAAAAGCGAAGAAAAGTACGTGAAACTGATATATTTTCCACACCTTGGGATGTACACGTAATTTTTTTTCAAAAATTAATTTCTACCAGTCACAATTCCATAAGATGTAAAATTCTCGATAATGAGCTTGATCTGTGTAGCGTCCAGCCAAAGTTGAGATTTTTTTTTCAAGTGTCAAACATACATATAACCAGATTTTTTAAATCGATGTTAACGTATTGTGCTAAATACGCTCATTATCAAAGCCACAGACGAAACCCAAAAAATTATAAATTTTTTCCATTAAAGTAAAGAATGCCTTAATTTTTTTCTTCGTGTTTTAGTGAACCATGCATGCGTTGGAGTTATGATGAGTAAAGTAGCCTTGTCGAAGACTGAAAGCTTATGCTTTTGCTTTTCCGTCACAACGAACAATGAATAAATTTATTTAGGATATCTTACTTCCCTCCCCCTCCATTATGTTTTATAATATTGTATACTTTTTGAGAGAAATAAAAACAATTCTAAAAATCTACATTCTTTTAATTTAGCAAACATACTCTTACAATTTTACCATGTATGTTTATTAACGGAGAGCGAATTAGCATATACATTTTTTATATGGAGTGCATCAAGCAGATTATGAATTAAAGGTACAGAGACTTCTAAACATTATATTTTCCCGGTGCGCTGGCTTTAATTTTGTTTTAAATAAATTACGTTTTATTAGAAATAAAGGTGTTAGGAACGTGTGTGACGAGTGTTTAATTTTTTTGTCCCCATCAGTATGTTCTATAATTTTTTTCATAAATCAGTATGATAACGGGTATATTATTTTTCATCAATCAGTATGGTAATGGATATATTTTTTTCATTGGTATGGTAACGTGTATATTTCTCTCAAGTGACGGACCTGGACCCTCCTGTCAGTGTGCCCTTGTGTGTTTTCTCGATGGATAGAGACGAAAGTGTGCTTCTTTTTTCCAGCATATTAAAGAGTGCATGATAAAAGAAATACTCATTTGCGAATTCTTTGCAACTTATTAAAGATTAACGTGATAAATATTTATTCTAGAATTTATTTTTGAAGTGTGATATTCGAAGTGTTGTTAGTAAGTGTGAAGCCACCGCTGTAGGTTAGCTGCTCTCCTCCTTCCCAGGCTCCAAGTGGCCCGTGCACCCACCGCCGGCCGGCCACTGCCTGGGTGTTCAGAAGGAAGGGCAAAGTACGACTTATGCAAGGCTGCCAACTCATACTGCGCGTTGTGCCAATCTTAACTCTGGCCGTCTCTACCACTGCCACAGGGCAGGTCTAGAGATAATTTTCGAGCCTGCCTTCATCTGCAATTTTACCTCTAATCCATAATATATTTTCTTTAAATAATTGTGTTCATACATGTAATATATACGTTATTTTAGTGGTGACTAGTCTAATTGAATATTTTAATTTTTTTCTTTAAATTATAACAAAACTGATATACAATTTCTTTTCCTTTACAAACAGTGTTTTCTTAACTTACATGAGCAGGGCATAACTCGAGATAAAAAATTAATTTTTTTATAAACACCTTTATTTATGCGCACATCACAATATTCTTCTTCTGCGTAATACAAGGAATACTTTTTTTTAAACGAGTCTGTTCTCTAAGTCATGTATGGCATTACAAACGAATTTTTTTTTTAGATGTACTGTGGGTTATCATAATTCTACAGTCTTCGGAGTGCACGGAGCACAGAAATATCTTTGATTTTTGCACTCATGAAGTCTTGTGAGGTATGTCTCGAAGAGCTGTCGAAACGGTGGGCAGCGACAATGCTTGTAATCTACGACATTCGTTCCGATGGGGCACGCATTGCGAATCGCCGACTCTTGGCGTCTTCCAAACACATACACAGACAGGATACTCACAAATTATGGCAGTCTCCAACATTCCCGGGATTTCCTTGTACGGAATATTACCTTTGTCCCACATTAGTCTGTGCGTTTCGTACTTCTGTAGGCGGTACGCCTGTTGCCTGGTGCGGTCGAGGTGATGCCATGGACACAGCGGTAAAAAAGTGAAAACTTTGGTTTTCTCAACTTCGTCATAGTACAAGATGGCAACCTGCTTGATGATGTACGAGTCCAACCAGCGAAAACCATGGATGTTGCAAAACATTTTTTTTTACTGTTTATTTTGTTGTATAAAAATATTTTAAGTTCCCATGCACTAGAGTTTCAACAATTTTTTACAAAGTCATTAAAAATTTCATTGATGACCATACACATCAGACACTTGTGTTCTGGGTTATTTTCCTCGCCAGGTAGTACTTGCACAGTTAACTGATTTAGTATTTTTATTTTTAAGTGTAATGTTTAATTAAGTTTTCGCTTAAACGATTTACATATAGCAAGTTTATTATCCTCTCTGAAAATTTTTTGGGCAAATGAAGTCTTTTATTATGCTCTTGTTTTCATCCAGACTTTATTTCACTGTAACATATACCATACAGTACACTAACTGAAACCACGTACTTGATAACACGCGTACATGATAACCGTGTACCTGACAACATGCACTGACAAGGATGCTCCTGTATCTGATACCGAAAGTATCAAATAGTTCGTATAAGATACATGTCTGTATCCGTATCAGTTTGGAACACGAACAGGGAATAGTTGTCGCGAACCGTGTCTAACCTGCGGCCTGGGTAGGCGGGCGCCGGCGAGTTCATCGCCTTACCCCGCACCCCATACCACACTCAGCAACACGCCAAAAAAAAGAAAAATTCTCGGCGACGCCCATTCTGAAGGCGTCGGCGACAGGTGTCGAGCGGAGAGGAGTCAAAGTTACGGCGCGCGCCCGCGACAGATAAGGTGCACACGACGTGGGCGCCAGAATGGGTGCGACCCGCCTCTCAAGAACCCCCTTCCATCCGCGGCGAAGCTTCAACGTCCACAAACTGGCATAAGGATGGGGATAACTGGGCCTCGTGCCCACGCCATCGCGAGAATGCCGCCGTCAACCACTCGCAACGCCCTGATTACCGCCAACACTTACGGACGGGTCACAATAGTGTCGGTGTCGCATAGCCCCGACAAAACACGGCACGATACGACAAAAAACAGCAACCACGACAAGCACGACAGCACAACTGTTTACTCACGCGATAGGAAGAGCAAAATTGTTCGGGGTCGTTTGGAAGGTGCTGATGGACAAAGCTGATTTCAACGGCGGCGGCAAACAGACGGGAAATTGGGAAAATATGATGGCGACAAAGATGCGAATGTAAAATTGTTATGGTTTCCCGTTAAATCCAGCAGGTTCCACATTTAACTTGTAACTGTAGGGATAACTAGCAAAACTATTTCGTTTTGCAAGATTGGATGCTCTGTTTGTAGTGCCACAGGACACGACGAAAAATATAAGTACGGTAATTTATAACCCAAAACTACTGGTCGTGCGACAGAATTTTGCTGGACTTGCGTCAAGTCTATCTTGTATTTCATTTGCTGTTCAGTTTTAACTTTCGGGTCGTGATTGTCGGGGCTACGTAATTCCGGCATAGCTCGACAAGCAAGAGACATCAGCTCGATACAACTAATAATTTGTAACAATCAATAGGAAGCAAGATCTATCGACAAAATCGCAGCCCCGACAGCACGACCAAAGTAAATTCTATTTCTAATTTTTGTTTTTAACGGGATCGTCGGGGGCCGTGAAAAAAAAATTCTTGAACATTCTTTAATTGTAGTAAATTAATAATCTAACCTGTCGCAAAAATCACGGTTCGGGTTGTTTTAAATGGGTTTTTTTTCCGTATGCACTCAAATATTGGCGGAAGCAGGACTCAGTTCACTTTGTCGTGAGTTTGATGTCGTGAATATAGGATATTATTCGGGTGACTTGCCGTTTTAGAATTTTCCATCACCCGAGTACACACTTGTTGGACAGATATAGTCTGGGTGTTGTGAACACTTACGGCATGAAACACGACAGGCGCGGCTCGATCGGGCGACAAAACTTTTGACGGAAAGGGGAGGCGCTTCGGCCCAGAGAAATGTTGCTCAAATGACAGCGGCTGCCAGTTCAAATTTTAAGACTTTGGAGATACTTTCTATGGCCAGACACTATTTCGAATTATTACTTAAATTGTTTATTTGTGACATAGTTCGGAGGATTGGGGCTATTCGGTAGGAAAGCCCCAAAGCTCAGAAATTCGTGGTTGGAAAAACTTTCCTAGCGACCTCATTCATGAAAGACGCCAGAAATAACTTACTAACTTAAATTAATTAAATTACTTAAAATTAAAATTTATATTTTGCATTATCTAGAAGTTACATGAAACTCTCTCGGGATGTTCGATCTTTGTTTTAAAATTAATAAAATGAATAAATCAGGATTGTTTGTATAGTAATTCGGTAACTTGATAAACTTCACCCTAAGTGACATACTTCCAGGACGCATGTGATAAAATAAAGGCAGCAAGTTATGAACATACAACTTCTAGTACCAGTGCGCGTGGAAATTGGGAATATAACTTGGTGGCAAATTGTAATGCTAAAATATATTGCATGTAATGCTGTGGCCATAGAGAAGCAACCAATTTTACCAATTTTACAGTCCAATTAAGATTACTTCTGGCATTAAGCCGTTCGTGGCGTGACCACAAGGTTCTAAGTCCGAATTCCGGGAAAACCAACGATGTATGTAGCGTTTTTAGGATGCAAGACCAAAGCGTTTCAACAACCTGTTCTCTGGTTGGCTACCGGCATGAAGCACAAGGTTTTTAAAAGTAGGAATTAAAAAAAATGCATTGTAATCTGACTAGCAGAGAAACACCAATGGAGAACCATACTTCCATACCATACAATCCGTAGCTTATAAATTGCATTACTTAACATCACCAATGAATATCGATAGTGTGTAATGTATCCCAATAACTTCTGTCATTACCAGCAGGAAACATTAACGACAACTCGAGACATATTTAAGGCCAAATCGAATAAAAACAAAAACGAAAGCAAAGTGCAGTAGTCTGTGATAATATTCGTACGTTTAAATATTCTACACTTGCTAGATTTCTCTCCCTCTTATGAGTTATTTCACGACGCAACGTTACCACTGACAAAGACCCTGCAACTGCCATTGATACGTCAATCAGCTGACACTGAAATCGTTATAAAAATAAACATGTAACTATTTCTCTAACTACTGTCCAAATGCATATAAAACATAAATAAACCTATTTCAGAAGTAACCCCATTTTAAACGTTACATTTGCAATGAAACGTTAAGTTATGACATATTTCTCATTGCGCTGCCCTCCCACCTCAGCGATCCGAGATCGATTACCACCCAAATCAAAATCGTACTCTCGTTTTCCCCACCTTTGAATGCCTCTGTCGGTCCATATGCATCTCAGTTCAACACTATCGGCGCTGCACCCTAAATCGCTGCCAACATTACTTACTCAAAGAAGGTTTTCATTGTTCCCGTGACAGTAAATGCAGTTAGGAAAAGAATCTTTTCTTCCACAAGATTATTTCAGAAATGCTTGATAACGGGTAACCAGCGATAACATTTTACTAGCAAATACAACACTTAGTTATTTGTCTCCTCGCGGCAGGTGTGAGCGAGGTCGTGGTTGAAGTGTTAGGAGATGCACCTCCAAGGTCGCGTCCAGAGAGTGGTCACTTGAGGCACGTACCACCCCCAAAGAAGAAGGCCTTCAAACATCTAACAGAATTGCCAGTAAGAAAATCCCGTAAGTAATTTACTTCGGGATACAAGATTCTTGACAATGAAAGAACAATGACAGAAATGGATTTACAGCAAGCCAAGAGACACTTGAATTCTGACCACTTGCTGCTAATCGTGACAGAGGATCGCACGTGGGCTCGCAACGTTGGTGAGAGCTTATGACACCACATCAGTAGAAACTGAAATTTAAGAAGAAAATTGGTATGTAGTATATAGAGATGGCAAACTTATATAACCATATTCTGTATTAATATTATATATATATANGAAGAAAATTGGTATGTAGTATATAGAGATGGCAAACTTATATAACCATATTCTGTATTAATATTATATATATATATAGTCTATTGGCGGTTTCTTTGCACATTTATATCTAACCTTTGAAAAATCACCCACGTATGACGTNATATATATATATAGTCTATTGGCGGTTTCTTTGCACATTTATATCTAACCTTTGAAAAATCACCCACGTATGACGTGTTTCGTTATTTCATAAATATGGTTTTGGTTTAATTTAACTTTTATTTATATTTTATCTATGACTTATAGTATTTCATTTATAATTAATGTGTATTAAAACAGTGATAAAATAGGTGTTTGGGTAGTGCTTAGTAAGAAATAGTTCTCAAGCAAAATATTATTACAATGAGTACGAACGAATGCGGTGCGTTGTACCTTTGGTGTAATTGTCTAGACTTGGTTAAGCTTTGTTTGGACGAGGCGGAGGAATATCCTGGAAATATAACTTTAGTAAGGCTTCAGGAAAGTGTGAAGTAACCGTGAATGGACTATACTTGTAGTTTGTTGCTAAGTATTTGATTGTTAATAAGGTAGCAATAATTTAATGTAATGTATTTTGACATTTGGTGCCCCCTCCAAAACCAAAATGCTGCGTGCGTCCCTGTCCACCTCGGTAGACAGGTCGTTGGCTATAGGACGTATGAAGGCACCGGACCTCCCGATGTAGAGATCGGGATAAGCAAGATCCCGGCTAGAAGGTGTCTTATGATGGCTGGCGTTTCGCCTGCCACCTTATAGCCATATCGCAGTCGCCCGACGTGACGTGCAAAGGCCGCAGCACGCCATCACGAGCACGGTCCAAGGGCAGTGCCCGCTGCAGCACTGTTCAGAGGCCTGCTCGCGTTCTCGAGCTTTACTGACGCGGGTTGTCTTCTACACCCATCTAAAGAGGCCCGTGAATTTCGCACGTTCTTTCTGTGACCAGTTAAGGGTGCTGCTCATACAAATTGTAATTATTTTAATACCTGATCGAAACAACTTTCAACTTCTAGGCATTACATATTTGAGTGTTTTTGGGTCTTACAAATAAAATAAACGAAATCAATTACTGTAATGTTTACAACGGTGACCAAAAGGTCATATATTTACAAATGCGTATTTTATGAAAGATAACAGACTGCAATAAATTACATATATGCAATAATTCCTTTATTTTGGGCATTTTACAATGCAAAAAATAATCATAGCGTCATTTTAAAGACTTCTTGATGTAACTCACGGTATCTCATTTCAATGTGAANTACAATGCAAAAAATAATCATAGCGTCATTTTAAAGACTTCTTGATGTAACTCACGGTATCTCATTTCAATGTGAACTATCGTAATTTCGGTAAGTGAGTGAGTTTTTATTATTTGTACTATCCCAAAACACTTCAATTGTGATTCTGACACACACATGGCGTCAAAAAATTTTTTATGCGAGCAAATAATACTTGTAAGTAATATCTACAAGTTGAACAGCATTTCATACAAATATAAAATAATGNTACAATGCAAAAAATAATCATAGCGTCATTTTAAAGACTTCTTGATGTAACTCACGGTATCTCATTTCAATGTGAATTATCGTAATTTCGGTAAGTGAGTGAGTTTTTATTATTTGTACTATCCCAAAACACTTCAATTGTGATTCTGACACACACATGGCGTCAAAAAAATTTTTATGCGAGCAAATAATACTTGTAAGTAATATCTACAAGTTGAACAGCATTTCATACAAATATAAAATAATGACATTTTTCCCAGTGACAAGCACCCTTAATTAAGACTTCAAGAACGTGTATTCGCATGTTCCATTCTTCCATTCATAATCGGAACACAGTTGTTTGGAAATGCCTTGGATGACTCTTCGACCAATATAGTACAAAGCAGAAAACCGCGACAATGTCACGTGCAGTCGAGTCAAATAAAAAAATCCTCTCACCATAGTATATGTAGCGAATAAATAGTTGTGGTCCGAGAATGTAAATAGC
The DNA here is from genome assembly GCA_002778355.1 of Clitarchus hookeri. Lineage (NCBI taxonomy): Eukaryota > Metazoa > Arthropoda > Insecta > Phasmatodea > Phasmatidae > Clitarchus > Clitarchus hookeri. The sequence goes on along the minus strand of NQII01000887.1, from coordinate 210,912 downwards.
TGATAAGTCTAGGTTAATGCCAAAATAATTCGCGATCACTCTAGCCATCAGCAAGTTGACGTAGTCTTCACACCGAGCGATAGTTAACTCTTCCATTCACACATTAATTTTCAATTCCTAGTGTTGCAAATTAAATTTTTTTTCACGCGTTCTGTACTTAAGCTGACAAACAACTTGTTTCGTCGACACGACCAATAAGCTGTAGTCTTTGTGTTCGGTGACAGTAATATAAACCAATCAGTAGAACAGTAGCGCAGTTTAGGAATCAGTTACCGACAGGGAAGATCATTAGGCTCTGAGGCTCGCAAAATACAGTGCCGGTCAAATACAAACCTCCTGTGCAACATGTGAACGATTGCCTACAGCGGGTATAAAAGGGTTAAAGCGTGAACGATTGCCTACAGCGGGTATAAAAGGGTTAAAGCGAGCAGCGCAGCAGTTGTGGGCAGCAGCTGGCTCACNATTCATAATCGGAACACAGTTGTTTGGAAATGCCTTGGATGACTCTTCGACCAATATAGTACAAAGCAGAAAACCGTGACAATGTCACGTGCAGTCGAGTCAAATAAAAAAATCCTCTCACCATGGTATATGTAGTGAATAAATAGTTGTGGTCCGAGAATGTAAATAGCTGATAAGTCTAGGTTAATGCCAAAATAATTCGCGATCACTCTAGCCATCAGCAAGTTGACGTAGTCTTCACACCGAGCGATAGTTGACTCTTCCATTCGCACATTAATTTTCAATATATAGTGTTGGAAATTAATTTTTTTTCACGCGTTCTGTACTTAAGCTGAGAAACAACTTGTTTCGTCGACACGACCAATAATCTGTAGTTTTTGTGTTCGGTGACAGTAATATAAACCGATCAGTAGGACAGTAGCGCAGTTTAGGAATCAGTTACCGACAGGGAAGATCATGAAGCACTGAGCCTCGTAGAATACAGTTCCGGTCAAATACAAACCTCCTGTGCAACATGTGAACGATTGCCTACAGCGGGTATAAAAGGGTTAAAGCGAGCAGCGCAGCAGTTGTGGGCAGCAGCTGGCTCACGGTAGCAGCAACACTGCTATGGAAGAGCGTTTTTCATTGGCTTATAGTGGTGTCAGAGTGAATCGAAATGAGAGCTTCCACACTCGGCGACAGAAATAGCAACGCTGCTGACGCACTGCTGCGGCGTTGGTGGCTACGAGACACGTTATTGACGTCGACTGTCCATTCACGGTTACTTCACATTTTTCTGAAGCACTGCTAAAGTTCTACTTTCAGAGTATTCCTCCGCCTCGTACAAACAAAGCTTAGTAAATTACACCAAAATGACTACGTGCCACATTCGTGCGCACTCAGTATAATACTATTCTGCATAACAACTATTTCTTACCGGGTATTACTAACCGAAATGTTTTCTCGCGGTTTTATTTATATTGATTATTAATTAAATATTAAAATGNTTCTTACCGGGTATTACTAACCGAAATGTTTTCTCGCGGTTTTATTTATATTGATTATTAATTAAATATTAAAATGTATAAATCAAATATAAGTAAATTTTCGAGTTTACCAGATATAAGGTACTTTCATGTTAACAGAAGTATAAAACACTTATGATACACGACATATTTAGGAAGCAACAAAACACATCATTCATGGGTTGGTTTTTCAAAGGTTTTTATTCAAAGCGTGTGAAGAAACCACGAATAAACTATAGCTACAGTGTTCGTGTTTGCAATGAAGCCGCAAAAAGCTATTCAAACACAAAGCGTGCGACAGCATAAACACGGAATATTTTAATGACAAATATTAAGAAATATCCGGCTATTTTGGAACATGAAACATCCTGGTTGCAGCAAAGTGCAAATAAAACACAGTGCATAGGACGCTGTTAACTTTACTTTTTACCCCAACTTCGCTGACAAGAGTAAGGCTGGGAAAAAATGCAGCACTGTTGAATGAATACGCATAAACATTCACTTAATATTTATGGTTCATTGTTGTAGTTTAAACTAAGTACTAACAAAAGTATTATTTATTTGCTATAAATATAGTATTATTACTCCATCGTTGGAACTGACAGCAGCAGTCACACGGCACCTGTTCTGCAGCAACGCTGTTGCCGCGTAATGTTGGGAGGTCACCACTCTGCACTTGCGCTAGGGTTGCAAACTTTAAATAAAATATCACGTATCCTGATTTTAAAGTTTCCCTACTGGTAATAAAATGTTCGTAAACGTAATTAAAACGCTGACTTTTTAAAATAAATTTTATTAAAATATAAATTTACAGTTTATTATTTTTGTACAGGATAGAACGCATAAATTATTTTGCTGGCTCATAAAACCATATAATTGTCTCAATTTTTTTTTCATTTGAAATTACATATATTGTTTTTTTGTGAATAACACGTAAAACTTTACTTCACAAGACCTTAAATTGCAAATANTTCTTACCGGGTATTACTAACCGAAATGTTTTCTCGCGGTTTTATTTATATTGATTATTAATTAAATATTAAAATGCATAAATCAAATATAAGTAAATTTTCGAGTTTACCAGATATAAGGTACTTTCATGTTAACAGAAGTATAAAACGCTTATGATACACGACATATTTAGGAAGCAACAAAACACATCATTCATGGGTTGGTTTTTCAAAACGTTTTTATTCAAAACGTGTGAAGAAACCACGAATAAACTATAGCTACAGTGTTCGTGTTTGCAATGAAGCCGCAAAAAGCTATTCAAACACAAAGCGTGCGACAGCATAAACACGGAATATTTTAATGACAAATATTAAGAAATATCCGGCTATTTTGGAACATGAAACATCCTGGTTGCAGCAAAGTGCAAATAAAACACAGTGCATAGGACGCTGTTAACTTTACTTTTTACCCCAACTTCGCTGACAAGAGTAAGGCTGGGAAAAAATGCAGCACTGTTGAATGAATACGCATAAACATTCACTTAATATTTATGGTTCATTGTTGTAGTTTAAACTAAGTACTAACAAAAGTATTATTTATTTGCTATAAATATAGTATTATTACTCCATCGTTGGAACTGACAGCAGCAGTCACACGGCACCTGTTCTGCAGCAACGCTGTTGCCGCGTAATGTTGGGCGGTCACCACTCTGCACTTGCGCTAGGGTTGCAAACTTTAAATAAAATATCACGTATCCTGATTTTAAAGTTTCCCTACTGGTAATAAAATGTTCGTAAACGTAATTAAAACGCTGACTTTTTAAAATAAATTTTATTAAAATATAAATTTACAGTTTATTATTTTTGTACCGGATAGAACGCATAAATTATTTTGCTGGCTCATAAAACCATATAATTTTCTCAATTTTTTTTTATTTGAAATTACATATATTGTTTTTTTGTGAATAACACGTAAAACTTTACTTCACAAGACCTTAAATTGCAAATATTTTATAAAAATATTAGGTATTTTTAGTTCTTTCAACCGCCTAGTTAGAGTTACCTAGACGTAATAATTTCGCTACTGGTAATGTACGGACCTTACTGCCGAAAATTTTGCGCACATCTCTCCACGAACAAAAAACTTCGCCACACGAACGGGAATTGCCATACATTTGGCAACGCTGTAGTGGCTCTGCTAGTGTCGCGAGAATCGCCGCTGAGAACGTGTTTCAATTGGCACTTTCTGTTAAATGGATTATGTTACCGATTTGGTTTGCACAAATTGATGACGTACATTTGTAATTTGCGTTTTGCGTTTTGTCAACTTCGAAGTTTACTGATAAATTACCAAATACAAATTACGTAATTCACCACCATGTAAGCCTTGCCAACGTTATATGTAAAATTCACATACAATGAAGATATTGAAATAAACGAAAAAGGATTTCAAATTGGAAATTAGCTTTTATTGGAGCTAGATGTTGAAATATCCATTAAATATATAATTTTCAAGAGCTAAAGTACTTTGTCATTTTACTCTGACGATGTTAATTACGAAACACTTGTTGAAACATGATTTTATGAAGACATCCAGTTTATTTTAAGAACTCCCAGGTATTTGGTCGTCAAGTAATTATTTCATGTTTATCTGTAATCAGCCAAATCATGTTCAGCAGTAGTGCACACTAAACAGTTTACTGCAGTGGTATACAAATCACTTAAAACCTTTCAAAATTCCAAACGCAAATAAAAACAAAAAATAAAAGAAAAGAAAACCCAACTAATTGGAATACGGCCTGAGTGACGACATGCGAGAAGTTCGTAATGCGGTTCTGCAAATGGCGTCCCGCCACGCGAGTAATGAGCTACTCGCAGCTTGCTCGTGTCTCGTCACAGTAAGTTCCATTCCTCCCGGCCTCGCTGTGGTTACTGGTCCCTGCTGCGTGCACCAATGACGCACAGTTTGTGATCAAGCACCAGATCACTTTGTAACACTTCACCAGCAGCCAATGGACCGTAGTTGAGGCTGTGGTTGCACTCTGCAACTTTGACCAACAGACTGAGAGATACCGGATTCAGTGGCGTGTGGTGAACTCTTGCAAGATAAGCTGGTGCTGCTTGCTCACTGCTGTGCATTCTCGGTGCACGAGGCAGAAGCCAGTAACCACCGTGCTGCCTAAGGAAACTAAATGCGCTCCGACCACTCACAAGCGAGCAGTAAGCTATCCCTGCATACGTCCTGTGGCGTCAGATGCCGAACTACGTTTTAGTGGTGGAAGTTTAAACTAGCAAGCAACAGGTCACAGCACAGAGCTAACGCCAGCTTACCTTGCAACAGTGCACCACATGCCACTGACCGGATTTTGGTTCTAAAGTCAGGAAAGTGTGCATATCCTGCCGTTCTACAATGCTGTAACAAAAATAAGGACAGAAAAAATTATAGAACTTATTGTAACATGTTTCAAGCATAACAGCAAATTAATTTCATTAGCAGTATCAGAATGATATCTAATTTTACTACGGTTCTAGTTGTTCCCCTGCTAACGTTACCTTCATGGAAATACTGACCCCAAGCATAGCTCTGGTAGGCCCAGGAAACTAATTAATGGGTACCAGCGAACTCTGAAGCCTGCACTTCAGGAAATGTAGAATAAATCACAGACAGGACCAACATAGACATTGGTTCTTACAAAAAGAATCAATAGACTGAACTAGCCACCAAAATGGTGACAACTTGCGCCGTTTTCCAAATATGTCCGAAAATCGAACGATTACTCACAGACGCATGGTGTGTGGACAATTCATTCCGCCACCCTTTCTAAAGTATACAAATTACTTTCCATTATTTAGGACAATAATAAATGCTACAGTTTAAAGAAGGTACGGTAGTATAGGTTATTCATGGTAAAGTGAGCACTTTTAAAAACCCTCTCATTTGGAATAATAGTCAATAAATGTATGTTATTTGAGCCTTAGACTTTAACTTCCGAGTGTGGTAGAATATAAACACTGGGTTTATTTCTTACACGGAAATATTTATTTAAAAGGAGGTTAAAAGATAAACAATGGCCTAAAGGAGAACGTAACTAGGGCAACACGATCATGTTTTATCCCCGGAGAATTTTTATGAACACGACATTTTGATTGCCAAAAATACAATATTTAAATAGTTAATTTGAAAAAGTCACCTCGGTCTAGCGTTGTCAACAAGTAAACAATTTTGGAATTTTGTTCCATTTGTAATTCTCGCATTTTCATGGACTAAAATATTTCGCAATAAATATCAAAAGAAACGCATTAAATAAGAGGCACGTGATAAACGCCTGAATATATTACGTGTACCCTAAATGCGTGAGTGTAAATCCTGTTGCGCATCGAGAAGTTTTATGACGAAGAATTCAGCTCCAGTACGCTACTAAAGTTTTCAGCATCTCGATAAATTAATGTATTTTCACTTCCAAGAAGTTTATTAACTGATTAATTGTTGATATTTCATTTTACCTTGCTATAGACATTCTGGAGACCCAGTGATATATTATCTCTTACCTACTGTTTGTTCTACAAAACTAAACAAATCAAGTCTCATACGAAATATTACCATTTATAAATATCATAATTTTGACAGTCACAACTAGGCCTTTACGATTTTGAGAACTTCACTTGGTATTAGACTATGCACTCAACAAATGCAGGAATGCTATCTATAGTCTATTCGCGCTTTCTACACACTTTGGTTGTTTTCTAAATATGCCACGTATCACAAGCGTTATACTTGTGTTAACATAAAAGTATCTTATTTTTCGTTAAATTGTATCTTTAATTATATTTTATTTATAAATTGTTATATTTAATTAAAAATAAATACGAATTAAAAGAAAAGGAAAATAGGTGAGTTGGTAATGCCTAGTAAGAAATGGTCCCCATACAAAATATTATTACACTGAGTGCGAGGCTCATAACAGCACGAATGCAGTGCGTTGCCCCTCTGGTGTAATTTTCTAGACTAGGTTAAGCTATGTTTACATGGGGTGGAGGAATATCTTGAAAGTAGAACTTTAGTAGGGCTTCAGAAAAGTTGGAAGTAATCATAAATGGACTATACCATGCATCCATAAGGAAATATAAGAAATAATGCTTTCTCAATACCTGTACAAAGTGATGTAATGTGCAAAAAATGTCTTACAATGTACGACTTAACAAGCTGAGGCTTCCTTCATAAGTACATATTTTTTATTATGTATAATTTTGCCGGCAAGATCATATAATTTCCCATATTTCAATTTATGCACTGTTAATTGAAAACTGATATCTACTTTCCATAAATACGAAGTTAATTAGCTTATTGTGCATCTTTATAAGTCTCTAAAACAGAAAATACGCATTTCAATTAATTTCTTGTCATTGCTAATAATGTTTTTTATATGTCTCGTCATTATCAATACCAGTCATCATAAACTTAAAAGAGATTGTTATTCTTTCATTAAACCATTTTATATTATTTTCGATTGGAGAAACAACAGATGTTATAACGGATTTATTCAGTATATACTGAGAAAATATGAAATTTTGTATAGTGTTACAGCTTGAATTTTTTATCTATAGTTGTAGTACAAAGTTTTGTGTGTATATGTGTAAATAAATCCATCGCATATATTTTCCTCTGTAGTCTGAAACTGAGAAATTATTGTTATATTTTCTTCAAGTCTCACCTACGTCACACATTTTCGTGACTTCTATTTAAAATGAACTTGATAAAAATACTGATCGAATCAAATTCATCCACTGGTAGCAACAACTACATTCACTGCACGATCTACTATGTACACCACTTTCAAGGTTAAACTCAGGCTTTTTCAAAATTATTCAAGCATCTAATGATGCGTACGCGCCCAACACAGTGAGAACTTCGCCCATAAAGTAGGATCATCACATAAGAACTTGCACAGAGATCCTCGCCAATAAAGCAGTATCATAAGGTGATAACTTGGATGCCCCAACGAGGTGCGTGTTCGTAACCGTACAGTAAAGCATCGCTTAACATGACCGGCACAACGCGGCGGTTGCGTTATCCCTTGCACCACGCCGGAAAAAACAAATTCCTAGCTCAGCGCTGACATATCCCGGTAGAACTACCGTGTAAATTCACACGATTACTTCCTGTAAATCTAAGGCATTTGGTCACTTAGTAATAACTTAACTTGTTGTTCAGCGATGGAGCGTTCGGGCTTTTACTAAGATCAACTAAACTGCTTGTATATGTTTGTTCCAAGAGTCGCTATGCAACCTGTAAAGTATTGCACTTTTTTTTTTAAAGTACGTTATACACTCGTTGTTGCCAACATAAGAAAAAAGTGCACCGAGGAAAGACGGTGAGGTTGAGTATATTTCATATACGATACACACTCAAAGAGTTTCAATTTCGTAGTCCCTTAATAACAGTTACACAGCATTTTGACCACAGTAAAAATATGCAACTGTCAATACTATAAGCAGTAAACGGCATGAATAGTAAAATCATTGACGTGTAATAATATATAATGTATTAAATGTATCGATTCTTCAGTTAACACCAGTTAATATTTATTTCTAAAATAATTCCCTTCGTAAGGCATACGCACAGGATTTGTTGAAAATTGTATTATTTAAAATGCGGTAAAAATTACCATTTCTTTAATAGTAGTAGGTAATTAATACAACACCAATTGAGATTTTGGTTTTACACCGCACAGTGTTGCTAAGAAATACTAAAGGAGACGGGGAGACCATTATAGTGGTGGGTTATAAATTACTTGATTATACCGGTTCCGTGGTGAAACGTGCGAGTGGCTGTGCACGATCTGTCTTCAGTCTGAGATCCTTGCCACAATGATAACAAAGACAGGGTTTTTTCACAGTAAAAACATTTATATACAGTATTTAAGAGTATGTACGTACGTATAATGGTTGTGTTTATTATTCAGTTTTTAGCCCATTTATGTATTATTTTAATTTTAATGCTTGTATAAATTATAATGTTTTGTCGATCGCCGATGTTGTTGGTACTCCAAGAAATCACCCGCAAATTACCCCATAAGGGAATACGCATAGCGAGGCACAACTAGTGGTAAAGTTTGTTGCCACGCATGCATGGTGGCGTTCCTACGTTTGACCAGGAAAGAGCCAAGTGCGTAGGGAAGTACCACCTTTGTAAAATATCGACGCTAAACATTAATATATTTAAAACCTTGTATACGGTACTATTCGCATACAATGTACGTGTTAACAACGTCCATCACAGCTTAGAAAGTTTACGAGGAATATTTCTTAAGGCGTGGTTTCACCTGTAATATAACATTTAACCACATTGTGGCCATTATCGTTTGGTTTTAATGTTATTTATTATCGTTTTCTCTTTATTACTGGACTACTCTTGACTATATTCTTCCCTTAATATCTGCAATCAGGCGTTTTTGTTTTGAAAACTTTTGCATGGTTGCTTGATTGCTAATGCGATCTCGAACTGTGCACTGTTTCTTCTTTCGATTCTCTTATAGGCACTGCAAGTGATGTATATCGTTAAATTTTCGAATATGACCACGCATGGAGCCGTGAAACTGCCACTTATAGCATGAACTTAAGTAGTCCTCGCTGTCAAAAGAACCTAACTTCCTTGCAACGGAGCGGAACGTCGTTTGCCATTCAAGAGCCTCAGTGAACTGTTGTAAGGTAAGCTGTGTTTTGTTCTGTGATACACCCGATCGTTTGCTAGTTTACACATCGGCCACTTAAACGTAGTACTGCAGATGACGCCACAGCATGTGTGTAATGGGTGCCTCGCCGCTCTCTCGTGAGTGGCCGCAATACATTCAGTTTCTGCCGGCTCCACTCTGGTCACTGGTACTTGCTGCGCGCGCCGAGTGTGTACAGCGCTGAGCAAGCACCAGCTTACTTCGCAACACTTCACCTCACGCCACTGCAGAGCCTAGATACTCTTAAAGTCTAAAGAGTCGGGCGGTGGCAGAACCAAGAGCAAACCTACAGCATGCACGCAACAAATGAAAGACTGTTAATTTGTCCGAGATCAAGATATTGGATATTGTTTCTTTCCTAGATTTCCAAACGAGCCTAGGCGGAGAAGATATTTATGACGCTTCATCGCACAATAGCCATAGCCAGTACACGAACGAAGATGCAAAGCGCAACCTGCATATTCAGCCGCACGCACGCTGACAAATGCACACTCAGCCGCACACACAGAGCATGGCTGAACGTCATTTGCTGACCATCGCTTAGACACATCTTTCCAAGCGTCAACGTAACCAATAAGAGGCAATGGATTGTCGCGGAAAAAAGTGGATTGTTTCCTAGGTTCAACGTACTTAGAAAACTTCAGAAGATGTTCTTAATTATTGGTTGTCGTGTGCGTATGAAGCTGCTTCCCCTTTAACCTGTTCAATGAGCATTCGGACACTATAACTGAACCTTTATGATTGGCCATTAAAGTGCCAAGACGATTCGAAAATGCATCATCCAATCGTAACAGTTCAGTTGAGTTGAACTGAGAGATTTAGAAGGCTGTTCACAACGAATTATTGCGAGCCGATGAGTGTGGAATAAGATGATAATGGAGCAGCACCAGAATTCAAGGGCGGGGGAAATGAGAGATCCTCGAGAAAACTCGCCGACTAGTGGCATTGTCCGGCACGATTCCCACTTGTGAAAATAATCGCAACAGGATTAGGACGATACAGTGTTTTGGAAAATATGCTGACTTGAAATTTTTCCTTATTTTTCCAGTGTCTTTTCCAACAAGTAATTATCCTCATAACTGCGTAGTATCTACCCAGCGCATAAGACGGCAAAGGCCTAGTGCCAGGCATATATCCCAGGCAAGGCAAATAGCCTTGATACAAGTAGGACTATTGTAGGCCAATAGGCGGTGGCGGTTCCTACTATATGGCTGCAGAGCTGCAGGCCTCCCCCACCCTGAATTATTTGTGAATTACAGTAAACAATTTGAATGTCGCAGTTGCTCTCAATTAAAAAAAAAAATTATTATCATTGCTTTGATCTTTCTACTCTGACAACGACCGTAGGTAGATCCCCTCTGCTGAGCAACGCGTGTTTTGTAGCTTGTACAGCGCTATAGATGGGCGGCGTGGCTGGGCTGCGGCGGAGTCAGCCCGCCCAGCCTTGCTAGCGCATGCGCACGCCGCGCCGGTGAGTGCTGTTAGCAGAGGAAACGGGGTGTCTACCCTCGCCCTTCGCCCGCACGTGGGCTGCAAGACTGCCAGTCCAACCCCCACAGGCTGTCGTGGGACGGGCAACTAACGCGCGCGTTTATACAGGATGATTCTAAAATCATGAGACAAACATTGAGGGGTGATAGAGCTCACTAAAAAAAAAACAATTATTGTGTAGGAATATATGGGCGGAAGTGATGCGTTGAGGCACAAACACAAAAGCATAACACATTAACGGAAACATACAATGTTCATTAGCAGCATACGTAACGAGTGATTCTGTACAGAAAATGTTAAAACAGTTGCTGGAAATGCATCCACCAACAGTCACGCATGCTTGGCGACCTCTACATATGGCGTGATAGGCTGACAATGGTGGCGATAGTTGAGGGCAGTCAAACGGTGCGCCAGTGATCTGCTGCATCAGCATCAGCATCACTCCACCGACGCTACCAAGCTTGCATTACTGTTGGTGGTAGCAATTTTGAGCAATTATTATAACCATTGATGTAAAAAGGCATTAAGCGAAGACGTTGTAAATAAACACTGTGTTGCATTTCATGTGTTATTTTTGTGTTTGTGCCTCAACGCGTGACTCCCACCATATATTCCTATACAATAATTGTTTGTTTTAGTGAGCTCTACCACCCCTCAATGTTTGTCCCATGATTTTAGAATCATCAAATATTGCGTTGCTGTCATCAAGCTGGTAATTACTTCAGGTGTGAGGTGAACCATTTTTAAGTTAGTATCTATGCTATTTTCACTATATTTTAATTTAATTCAACATGAACAAAATTAATTTGGCAGGTTTACAAGTTATCTCTTTTTCTCAATTTTCACCACAGGACAAAAATGAAATTAAAAACAAAGGACGACATATTCCTGACTTATTAAGCTTTTAATCAGTTTTCGTCAAATAGACAGTGTATAAATAAAAGAAAATGTAATTGCAGTGTGTATGATTAGAACAAATGACTGTCTGGATATGAATCAAAGAATGACTTATTTTATTTTCATGTAAAGTACGTTAAAAATACGTTTAACTTATTTAATTAAATTTCTTATGTAGTATTGCAAATATCTTTGGTTTGAAAATCACAAAATAAAATGACGGGAATATTTTATTTTTACAGCATAAAATAGAGAATGAGAGAGTAAATTACCATGAAAAAATAATTTTTATCAACAAACATTTTGGAGACAAAAAATTTATTACAGGATTAAATGATTCAAAAACGATGGTGTAAACGTAAAGCTGATTTATTCATGCACCGTCCTTTTTTAATAATCCTGTATACTGAAGATATAAAATAAGAATCTTTTATTTTCGATTTCGGTAGGAAATCTGAGTACTTAATGAATATCTAAACGAAATGTAAACTTGAAATTCACTGAATATTCAGTGCTTGTCAAATGTTCGTTTAGGTGAACAACAATGAAATTTTTGTTCTTTGTCCATTTGTTTTTGTTTATTACTAAAATTTTACTCAAATCATTACTTGAAATTTGACTTGAAATGTTGCAAAATATATTTTGATAAGATCAAGAATTGTATTACAACATTTATTCCTGCCTTGTGCAATCCATTCGTATCTATTATTTTTTTACATGTACTTTAAGGAAATATTTATGAGCATATTGCTATTCTGTATGGTCGTTAATGACACTAGGGAAGTTTGATTTCACAATTTTTTTTTCATTCGGTTGATTATGTGCAAGTATTTAGTTGGCAATATATAGTAATGAAAAACTTAATGAAATATTCAGATTTTCGTTAAATATTCGTTAAAGCTATGTTCTCATAAAATTATTTTTCATTTTCGTCTCAGTTTCATGAAATTCAACATCATTATTTTATTTCTTGGTTTGTGAAACAATAAGTTACTTTCCCACAACGCTACACTATTGTAAAGCTTATTTTCAAATTTAAAAAATCATAATTGTTACGTAGTTCATTAGCTCACTCTTCCACCCCCTCTCAAATATTCAGTATCACTATGCAGCCCTACCTGTACTGAAACCCACGAGACGCGACTGCCAATATGCAATAAGAACAGCCCTGGGGCTATGTACTCCATATCAAACTGCAAAGGGTTCCGTGAACTTGATCTGAACTTGGTCAGGTTCTGGAACAGGCAAAAAAAAATACTTACCAAGCTACCGTCCCCCTTCCGGGGTAACATATGGCACGGCTATCATACGTAAGTACTGAGAAACGCTCGTCAACGCAGTGCACATGTATCTAACATGCAATTTGACCAGACGACAAAGACTTAATTTGACGCAGTCTTGCGCCTTATGGTGGCCGCATGCCCAGGCCGACAAATGGTGTGCAGAACTTCGGCAGAAAACGTCGTACTACAAAACTGTGCAACGTGGTTGAGTGATGTCTGCTTAGGAGTAGCATTCAAGAAACGTTGCACATTATCCATTTATCTACAAAGCCAGAATATTCGCAAGTGAAAATAGATGAACCGTGTGTTTCGATATAATTTTTAAGTATGAACATCCCTGTGCATAATGTTTTAGAAGGTACAGACAAGTGCAACACACTTTTAGCTTTATTAATGTGGCATAAAATTACGTGGTCACCGCTGAAAGTTTCATAAAGGCGCGTTAGCGACGAAAAGACGGCGCGCCAGTAAGTGATTTGAGCCTAGAGGCTGCGATGAGGCGTGATGCCCACGATTGGGTCGGAAGTGCAAAATACATACAGCCAGACGGCCACCTTAGGTGTCATCCCACATCCTATTGAGCCACACTGCTCTAAGCACACCCGTGGTCTAACCCGAGTACTATCCTCATTCTTACTGCCTCATGTACGTGTTTTGAGTTAGCGTACGGTGTGTTATCTGTTACAGTGAAATTAAGTCGATAATAACAATGCCATAATAAAATAATCAATTTGCCCGAATATGTTTTAGAGAGGATAATGAACTTGTTATATGTAAATCGCAATAACGAAAATTACGTTATAAATTATTTTTGTCTATTTTTTAAAATGAAATAATATAAGATGATATAAAATATAACATAAAATTAAATAATATCGATTTGATTCCTCCGGGAACAGGGGGCAGGGATCGGATCCGGATCCGACAAATCACTATCTTTGATTATGTCACCATATTGTATTACATCATCGCCACCATTTTGTATTACGTTCATAACCGCCATTTTGGTTAACTTCACCGCCACCATTTTTTATTATGTCACCATTTTGGATTACATAACCATCTTTGATTAGGTCACCATCCCGTATTATGTCATCGCTGCCGTATTGGATAACCTACTTCACTATCTTTATTGTTATAATCACCGCCATATTGTTTACTGATTACTTACCTTATTTTAACTGTCATCTAGGGTTTTTATTTTCTCCTGCTCTATCATTCCACCTTAGTAACCTACTATTTGCCTGGTCCCCTCAAACCGCCATCTTGAATTTCATTTTCACATGCTCTGCCATGAAATTCTTACTTCCTCATACTCTGCCATTCCATTCTCACCATCTTGTATTCATTTTCTTCCCCTCTGTCATTCCATGTCTGCCATATTTACATACTGCGACGCTGAAGGAGACGCAACTGCCATCAAAGGAAGACTCCTACAACAGGTTCACTTGCTCTCACATCACCAATTAAGATCGCTCTCATGCAAATAATGTGTGGAAGAGATTTGGATGCAAGTCAATGGAAAAATATTCCGACTTATACCGATGACAGATGTCCTGCTCTTGACTGATGCATTTGAGAATCTCGAAGAGCTCTGTGTGGACACATATGACTGTTGTCGTTATGTGAGCGCTCCTGCATTCTTTCTTGATGTGATGCTGTGCAGACAAAGATCGCACTGGAATTGCTGGTCGATTATGACGTGCATCTATTTTTAGAAGCTGGTATCCAGGGTGAAGTGGCTCAATGCATCAAATGCCGTTGTGTGACAAATAACCAGTACATAGCTGAAGAATATAATCCAAAGAGGCAATCAACATTCCTACAATATATTGATTTCAATAACCTGCAGTCGCTGCCTCTCCCTTACTAAGGATTTGAATGGATAGGCACAAACTTGGATGTGATGAATGTGCCAGACAACAATGACAATTTATACATACTGGAAGTTGTTGTGTAATATCCAGATAAATTCATGATGCTCACTAATATTTACCATTCTTGCCAGTCAATGAATGTCCCTTCAGAACCAAGCAAAAAAAATTTGATGACCGCTTTTGAAGACAAAATGAATTATATTGTTCATTACCAGAACTTAAAACAGGTGGTTGAACATGGCCTGAAGATAAAGAAGATACATCGATTGATGCGGTTTAATCAAACAGCTTTACAGAAACCATATATTGACTTGAATACTTCCAAACGATGTGTTGCTGCCAACAATTTTGAAACAGATTTCTTCAAACTTGCGCAATCGGTATTGGGCTAGCTAATTGAAAATTAAATAAAGCATCAGAACACGGAACTTGATACTGAAAAAGCTTGTACAAAGGCCAACATTCAAGGAACGAATCATATGTAATGAATCTCTGCCATTAATCAAAATTGAGAAGGAAAACCTCTTGTTTGACAAGCCAATATATGAAGGCATCACAGTACTTGACTTTTCCAAGATTTTAATGTATCGGTTCCTCTGCAGCAACATGGAGAACAAATATAACGAAAATATACAGCTGGTGTAAATGGATACAGATAGTTTCATTTATTAAATCAAGACAGAAGACTTTTATCCTATTTTTATCTCAAGCTCACCAATGTTATTCGACTACCAACAAGAAAGTGGGGGGTAAATTTTTAAGACGAGTATGGTGGAGAAGAAATGAAAAAGTTTGTAGGGCTGAGAGAAAAAATGTATTCGTATAGATGCAATAGAAGGGCTGTAAATAGAGCAAAAGGTATTCAGAAGTCCTTAATGAAGAACATAACATTTGAGTACTACAAAAGAGTATTACTACTGCAAACGAGAATGCTGGTACAAATAAATAACATCACTTCTCATCACCAAGAGTTATATACAGAAACCAGCAACAAATTGGGTTTAGCATGGCAGGATGGTAAGAGTAAAATAATTAATGATGGGATTAGTACCCTGCTGTAGGGCTGCACTCAGTAGAAATGAACATTTGCACTGTGTTGGCACCACAAGAATTTTTGTATAAAATATTTTTTCCCGACTCTATAGTACTCTATTGGAGACCTAGCACTTACTTTTTGCATTAGCCATTTTCTGGTTTGTTTGCTTCGGCATTGATCTCCAGAGTTTTTCAGTGTTGTTGTAAATATATTAGGATGTTTGTTTCAGCATTTTAACCCTGCCTGCACTGCAATAGTATGGTCTCTGTACTTTTGTAGTGTTTCCGGTCATAAGCCCGGATAAAATGGAGAGGGTAGCACAGATAAATTACTCACATATTTGACCTTTGAAAGTTTCGCAGTAAAGCATATAAATACGGCCGCACCTCGGCGATCGACATCAATTCGCTCGAGATGTCGGACGAGTGGGGACACGGCTCACTCAGCAACGAGGCGATGTATGAGCTGTTTGACCTAATCGTTGGCGAGGAGAACTCTTATATCCTGCTACTGAAGAAACAGCAGCCGCAACACACTGGCGAATGTCAAACTGATAATAAAGGCATCTAATATTTCGGCAAAGTACTCGTTTATACACTACCTGATATAAGTGGGTATCAGGTACAAATCAACAGGTTGATACTATGTCACCCTCCTCTAGGCTTAGGTAAGGTTTATTCTACTCAGGTTTGGAAGATCAATTCTTTTAGTTTGGCAAGTGAATTTTTTCGCTGCGTAAGCTATAGTATCGCATGTGTACCAGATTTTCTATATTTTCTACTTTAAATTGTTAATAATAGTGACCTCTTTGAATCACAGTGCACCTAGAGGTGGAAATGTTCGCTATGCCAAACTCTCCCATTAGAAACTTCGTTTTGTTCCCTAACTGAGTAGAATGAAACTTAGTTGTGATGTTTCAGAGGGCACTTAAGCGAGATCTCGTCGGTGAAGGTGAACGGGAGTAGCCCGCGAAAAACCATCAAGTTAGCGGCAACATCTGTCATTCTTCGCAAATTCTGAAATCTGGGTTACTCCATAGGGAATAGAATCTGGTTCGTTTTGGTGGAGGGCGAGTAGTATTTCCACTTGAACACGCGGTCCCCTACCCTGACAGGGAGTTTCCCCTCGTGATATCCAACCACCGCTACCGTATTTCCAGCTTAACTGATAGACCACCAGTGAAAAACCGCTGGTTTAGGGACAACCGATTCCAAGGCTTTCGCGGGTTTCATATTAACGACAACGCCCAGTCATTTCGCTTCCGCATTCTTAGACCTACATGTACTGTAGCATCGCCTCTCAGCAGCCCAATTATCCCGGCTGCGTGAAATTTTTCGCCGAGATCCTATTCCCTTACAACACATTCTCTTAGAACCTAAACACTAAAATGAATGAGGGAAGTACGAGTCACTAAAATGCAGTAAATAAATTAGTACCTACCGGTGACGGGCCAAACCAATGAACTGGAAACTAATGTCATAAGAGTATCGGGTTTCACTGTAATTCAGCGAAAGTCATCATTACGTAATTTATTTTAATGGAACTAATAAATAATTAGTACAAACAGGCCCTATCATTTCGCTTTACAATTCAGTAACAAGCTAGGCGTGATAGAAGTTGTTCTTACTCATTTCACTGGAATCCCGCTTATCCTGCAGAACTCTGAGACAATAATTGACCCATTCAGCTGGTTGAAGGGCAAACTCCATAGTTCCGGCCGCTAGTGTTGTGAAAGAAGGCAAGAGCATCAGGTTTCTCATGTTCTTAACAGATAGCAGTGCTGGTGGAGTTTGCTCTGTTCCATGTGGTAGGAGGGAGCGTGGTGTGGGTGTCTCAAGGAGTCCAGCTGAGTGGTGGTGTGAGGGGACAAGACAAAGGTCGTTTCCCCTCGTGGGGTGCCAAGACTGGATTCGGTTTGCGCCTCGGTCGGCTGNAAAGGGAGTGGGGGGGGGGATCCAAATGTTTGCCTGCTTTTTCCCTTCTCGTTACAAGATTTTCATCCCAGACCCTCTGAACGTCGTATAGCCTGCTGCAGCATGATGTGGCTGTTTTACGTAGCAGTGGAATGCATAAAGAGTTCTGGGGAGAGGAACATTATGGTAATGAATACTGAACAGTGGCGAGTTGAAAGTAATGGAAATAAGTGTAAGCACAAGTAATGTAAAACACAAAAAATCATATCTATGATTGTATATTTCTTATGACTTCTCTTTCCCATTTTTTTATATCATTACACATGAAAGCAGTATATGTTTGAAAAACATTTCCGTAAAATTTGTTACACCAAGGTAAGCATCGGATTACGTATATGTAAACATATTTACACATTTATAGATGCGTATATGTAGACAAATACATTTCGGTCCACATGTTTTGCACAAAAGTACCTTCGTCTTTTGAAACAATACAAGCGATTTGGCGATCTAGTTACAACTAAATTAAATACTGTTTATTAAAAATTATTGAATTTTTTTTTTTTTCTCTACTTATACGGTATTATTATATATACATTTTAAGTAGCAAAGACAATTTACGTTTATTTCACTCTACTGCAAACGCGCCGGGCCGGATTTAAACACATTGTCGCCCTAGGAAGGATAATTGCTACACCCCCCTTCCCCATAATACAAAAATGTGCAAAAATTTGTAATGAAATAACTGTAACACTACAAGAAAAAACTGAACCATTGTAAAAGATGCATACATGCATGCATGCACGGCATCTCAATTTACACGTCACATTTTCTTCTGTTCTGTGCAACTAATACCAGCTCCTGTGCATTTTTGTATGTTTCTATTAAGATTCAATGTTTTTTTTTATATTCTCCCCTTTGTGGAGTTGAATGTAGACAAGTTATTTTGGCAAAAATCCTCCCAGTCCACCCCACCAATGCAGAAGCTGCCGCCCTAGGCAACTGCCTAGGTTACCTAGGCATAAATCCGGCCCTGCATACAAGTAAACACCATTTTTTGGAGGATTAAAATGTGGGAATTGTTCCTGCTGGATGGTAAGCTTGCACTATTTCTACTAACACCAACCTTCTCACTACTATACAACCAGCCAAATTACGCAAACGTTATTTAGTTTTGATTTGCAGAAAATCTTTGTCTTGAAATAAAACTACCGACTTTAGATGTTTGATGTACGGAACTAGAACGCGTAAGGCTTGGCCTTATAGTAACGGTTAGTATTCTCTTCTTGTAGTCAATATATCGCAGGTAAATGAAACAATGTGGCCCAGCCTAGTTTGGAGTGACGTCGGAATGAATTAAGTTTGATAATATCAACATTGAAATTGTCATCACGTGTAACAATATATGCATAAAATGACACATATTATTAGTAAAATCAGTACACTTGATGTAGGCATGTAGCTAAATGAATATTTAAAAATGTTAAAACTGTTGTTTACTGACGTAGAACACAATGCAGTGGTAAAACTGGAAATCGCCTCACTGTATGTATTAGTTCCGTGCAACAGATTATAAAGCTATGTTCGTCTTGTATACCTTTTAAACGTATCGGGCATTTTTGAAATTCCCATGTTATTTTTTGATGTTTGAGGCAAATACACCAGAAAATAAATATAATGCACGTATGTATAACGAACTAATGAACTTATGCTCACCAAATTTGGTACACCAGTAGTGAATGCTAAAGAATGTTTATAAAATTGTAACTAAGCAAATCGTTATTTTCAAAACGACAACTGTAATAATATTCTTGAGAATTATATGTCGCAAGTTTGCAAAAAGTAAAATCATACGAATTTAGAAAAATTAACAAATACCAATAAGGTCGAAAAATTCTTTCACTGATAATTTTTTTGACTAAACCATTTAGGCAGGCAGTGTAACCTTCCAAAGTCAGAAAATTTCACGTACGAGTAATGCAATTTTGGTTTGTCAGAAAGGGTTGAAATTTTAGCTATATTTTATGTCTTTTGATAAATTTTAGGAATTTTTTACAGAGTTCCTATTCAGTTAATAACTACTCACTGAATTGAATTTTCAAAGTAAGAAGTCGTGTATTTCGACAGTTTGGTTCAGTGCCGGAATGAAAGGGCGGGGGAAACGGGAGATCCCCGAGAAAACCCGCTGACCAGTGGCATCGACCGGCACGATTCCCACATGCGAAGATCCGGAGTGAGCCGGGCGGGGATTGAACCAGGTTCACCTTTGTAGGAGGATAGCAGTCTAACCGCTCAGCCACCGTGGCCCCAGTAATTATAAACAACGGAAACGAAATTCAGTGATGGGTGGAAATAAATGTTTATAAATATTGTCACAACGTCAGCAACACCTGCCACGTTTTCTAACTCAGAAGGTGCAGGCGTAGACGCACCGGACCTCGAACCCAAATTACAACAGCGGAAAGAAGTGGTCTAAGCACTAAACTACGATGATTACATCACATCAGTCAGATATTTAATGATCCACATCGACGGCCTCTTTCTGATAAAAGGTTTCGCCATCAGTATATATTTTTTTTTCCATGTGTTGCATCAAAAACCAAGTTGGACCACTTTGTAGGCAAGCAATTCGAAAAACTCATAAAACAAAATATGATTCAAATCAGGAATAATTAACCTTCTTTGTCAAGCACAAAGTTGAACTTTGTACTCTCAACATGGCGAACGTATGAATGTGAGAGTTCGAGCAGATATGGACTTTTGATTCGTAGCGTGGGAGAGGGAGGGCATGGTCTCGTCATGGCTAAAGTACGGCCTAAGAAAAAATATCAAATCAATCAAATAAAACCAGTAGTAAGTAAATGGTATAATTTCATTTCAGTTTTTAAACATTTACACGGCAGATTCATGTCAATTTAAGGGCTCTGGAGTGGTCATTTGTTGGGTCATATACAAATATATATATATATATAAATACNAATAATTAACCTTATATAGGTACTAGCTTTTACCCGCGACTTCGCTCGCTTGGTTATAGTAACAAACTTATAAGGAGATATAACGGTATTTGTTAGTAGACAGACACTAATCATAAACACAGAACAGAGCACTAACGATGTCATTTTTTGGTGCTAGAATCGCTCTTTTAAATAGCCACTGGTCGTCATTTATATTTATTTGTACATCTGGGTAAACGCTAGCAATCAGTTCCGTATCACTCTGCGCCAAATTTTTAAAATCCCCTGTTACTGACACACAGCCCTCGGCATCTGTTTCTAACCGCCCTTCTCCAATTTTTAATAGTGTATCAACATAATGTCCTGTATCAACGTCATTGTAGATGAGCACTTTCATATTTGTCGTCAAGCTGAATTCTTGACATTTGCCCATAAGTTTGACGACTTGAGACATGCTTTGATTTCATGTGCAGGTGTGTCCCTCTGAATCACCGGTAGAGTTTGACGGAAGTCACAAGCCAGTAATACAACCATTCCTCCCATAATGTCTGTATTGTTTCTTATATCCTGTAGAGTTCGGTTTAGGGCCTCTATCGCTTTTTTATGTGACATTGTGCTTTCGTCCTACACTAACAACTTACATTGACGCAGCTTTGTACTCCGTGCGCAATTTTTACTAAAAAAAATTTCCTGAGGGAATGAGATATTTTTCTCGGGATAAAAAATAGCCTACGTCACTTCCCGGCCCTCCAACTATCTCGGTACAAAAAATTACGTCGATCCGTTACTCCGTTGCAACGTGAAAGAAGAACAAACAAACAAACAAACACACTTTCGCATTTATAATATTAGTTAGGATAGGCTTTCCACGGTAGAGTAAAGTGAGCACTTTTGAGGCCCTAGCTAATTTTTTCTTGCATTAACTGCCTTTTTAAATAAATTTTGCCATGTAAGTAATTAACACAGTGTATATTCCACCACACCCGGAAATAAACATCTACAAAAGGCTAAAATGAAATATATCTACTGACTAGAAGGCATTCAGAAGTGCTCACTTTACTGTAATAGCCTATACACATAAAAACTATTACGTGACACAACATTGTGGCATAGTAACGTGTGACCAGTAGTGTAAATCAGTTGCGCACAAGAGAAAACGATTTTTACATTTTTCTGCTATACTTCACAATCGACTAATTTGTTCCCGTAGATTTAACTGTGATTTTATGTCGGTTTAGTACCTATTTGAACAAGGTTTCTTAGACTCGATTCTTGCTAGTTCCACCTACAACCAGGCTATGCTACTTACACTAAGTGACCCGAATGAACATTGCGAATAATATTCGTGAAATAATTCACTTCAGATATTAGAACTTTTTGAATTTCTTACTATATGCATTTCTCACATTCCCTTCTCAAAATACTACGACAGCTATCACTTAGTTTTAACTTGGGGGAAACATTAATATTTTGGCTATTTAAGTTCTCGACTTTATTTCGGGTTGAGACGCAACGAAACCACGGCCAGAGAACTGGTGTATATACGTTCGTAGGATTGCCAGATGTTCGGAAATACAACCACAACACGTGTTGGTGATATTGCGTTTTTTACTCAACATAAATTACTAAACTTACACACGAATGAAACAAATTTAATGACCAAATTTTAGAAAGTAATAAGAGTTGTGAATGAAACAAAAATGTAATTCAAACATTTATATTTTTTATTTGAAGTGACCTATAGTCTATTATCATAACTTGATTAGCATGGTGCCACAGGCACAGTGGTTGCGTCTACTGGTTGTTGAGAGTAAAATAATAAGTCAAGTAAGCCAAGGCAAACGTTATGTTCATTTAAACCTACGAGCATATGCTGCCACCATCGTAGCTATTGTATAACAAGAATTGATGTTTGTATTACATTCAATATTTGTGCTTAAAAATACGTGTTTTATTTATTTACTTTTGGGATTGCAAACGGAATGCATGTATAATAAAGTAATTTAAATACCAAGAGTGTTCTTTAAAATTAATAAACTATCTCCATATGATGCTACAATTATTAACAAATTTTGTAACTGGTTAATTTTTGTTAAATTTTGCCATTAATGTTAAGAAGACAAACCAGAGTCTCGAAGATAAGGAAGGCTAACTACACAGGTCAAGGATAAGCTGTCCACAGATAATTGAGCATTTTTCAAAGCCCAGCTCAGGATCTACTTTTCTCCTTGTCGTGTCTCCTCCCGAAATATATGAAAAATCAGCGTTGTCATGGATCGTCTCACTTTATTCATGCGTCGTTCAGGGGAAACTATGGAAATATCTTTCAGAAAGTAAATTTATTAATAACACGCAAACATGTGCGCTTGTTAAGTATAGACCATTAGCGGTTATTTGAACACTTTTGAAATCAACCCTTTAAAAATATCACTGCCCCTGCCTAAACATATTTTAACGGACACACTTACCGGCATGCGCCCAGTAAATTTGGTAACGACGGAAAAAAGTAGTTCCATTTTTAACGTTTCATTTAAAGTGTTAGGTAAACATTTGTGAATACTGGAACTATTTACTTTTATTTCTGTGTTTGTAATGCGTAAAGTGTAAGAATCAACAAAATTTGTAAAATATTTACCTTTATGACAATTTAATTTCACTTAGCCGACGGATGAATTAAGTGACCAGGCCCATGACCATGTTAAACATACATAAGGTGGAAAAATACACAGCATACATACAAGTAGATCTTAAACAGGGCTTTTCAGAAGTGCTCAGTTTACCAAGAACAGTCTTTATAAAACAAGAATTACTGACTTCAGTAACCATAAATTGAAATGTAACGTTCTCAATCCAAAGTCAAAGCGTGGAATCACTTTTCTTTATTCGCTGCCAACTGCACTGGGAGCCCGCGTGCCAGGCGCACTGTGCCGTGTATATAGTTATGGGCAGTGATTTTATTCAAAGGTTGATTTCAGAAATGCTAACTTTACAGTGAACAGTATTTATAAGGGTTTATAGTCTATTCGCAGTTTCTTCGAACTTTTTTTATGAAACCTCTGAAAAATCACCCTATGTCTAACGTTTATTGTTCTTTACTAAATATGTCACGCATTACAAGCGTTTTACACAACTGTTAACATAAAAGTACCTTGTTTTTTTCTTAAATTTAACTTTCACTTAAATCTATTAATTATATTTCATTTATAATCAATATGAAAAAAAAAATCTGGAGAAAAACTGTGTTAGTAACGTCTAGTAAGGAATAGTTCTTATACAAAATGATATTGCATCGAGTGCGCACGAATCCGGTGCATTGTCCCTTTGGTGCAATTTTATATACTTGATTATGCTTTGATTACATGAGGTAGAATGGTGTCGTTGTGGCTGAGTGGTTAGACTGTTCGCCTCTTACCAAGGCGAACCGGGTTAAATCCCCGATCAGGTAACCCCGGATTTTCGCAAGTGGGAATCGTGCTGGATTATGCCGTTGGTCGAAGGGCATTCTCGGGGATCTCCCGTATCCCCGGCACTTTCATTCCGGCGCCGCTCCATACTCACCTCAATCACCCTCATCGTATCTCAACACCTCGCTGTTAAGAGCCACCCAAATCTCTCCACTCACTCACTCACTTTTACCAATTTAAATTGATTCAAACAGCATTTCATATGGGTTTGAGGAAGTACAAAACATTCCAAAGCACTTGTTTACTAAACAATCCACGCCGTTTTTGCTTGTAGTGATGGCAGAAAAGCAGTTCAATGTCGGGACACGGAGACTGGTTGTGCGCAGTCGGCGAAATCTGGCTCCACTTTATTCTCACCTCATTTCACCTCCATCGGCTCTCAAGATCTCGTTGTTAAGAGACGCCCAAATCTTTCACCTCGGCTCATGAGGAATATCTTGGAAGTATAACTTTAGCAGGGCTTCAGAAAAGTTGGAAGTACCCGTGAACAGCCTACAAAGTCTGTTCCGGCATCGTCAGGACTCGCGAATTACCCGTTCAGAGCGAAGACACGCGCTTCACGAGTCACCACCAACTCGCGAGGGCGAAGCAGGGCGCTCGGAGACGCACGTCCCTCCGGCCGGACGGGGCGACGTGGAACTCCCTCCCGAGCCTCTTTACACGGGATAATACGCTGTGATTTCTTCCCCCCCGCGGAGGGCACGCGGGGGGAGATTTATGAGAACGTGGTGCGGTGCGGCGCGCTGATGTANTCGACGTGTAAAGTGGTGTGTGTTGAAGGGCCGGCCACCGCCTGACGGGTCACTCCCCCGGCGCACACTGATTTACTTCGCCGCCAGGTAATGAATGTGCGCGTGCTCCGACTACGAAACTACGGCCCGCCCGCCCAGGCCACTGCCCGCTACCATTGTCTTCGAGCATAGCAAGCCTCACAAAACATCTGGCTATCTTTCTCTCTCCGCTGGCTTTTTTTTATTTACGGGGATATTTATTGTCTGGCTCTCATTAAGAAAAAATAAAGAACATTTTGTCAATATATTGTAGAGCTAAATAACTATTGCTGTGATAACAATAAAATTCTGTACTATCTTTATTCAATATATTCAGCATAAAAACAGAGTTTTCTGGGAGGTCTTAGCGCCGGTGAGGGTGAAATGATGCGTGGATGGAGCTATGGTGGAATGCAAGATCGGGGGAAACGGGAGAGCTCCGAGATGACACTTGGACCAATGACAACATTCGTCATGATTCCAACATGCGGAAGTCCGGCTGATCTCGCCGGGAATTGAACCCGGTTCGCCTTGTTAGGAAGCGAGCATTCTGACGACTACAAGTACGAGAGTTTGCTCTCTGAGAACAAACAGAGCGGACGTGTTTATGGCGCGCGCGTGATATGTTCATGTGTGGAAGTAAAGTGGGGTCGCCTGGGCGAAGGCGGGCGCCTGGGCGAAGGCGGGCGGCTCGCTTCCAGCCGGCGAAGTAGCTGACAAAGTGCTGCTGGCCCGGAAATGCTGGCCAGAAGCGCGAACGGACAACCTCGACTGCGTAGACAAGTCCCGTGCGCTGTCGAATTTCGGAGGTATGACGTGACGCACGTTGGGCCAACGGCTGCCAGATGAATTCGTTGAACTAGCAGTTGCTGAAAGTAGCTTTGTTTGTATAGCCGCGTTGTTCTGAGATTATTACCGGTAGTTTAAATAAAGTTTTAGTAGGGTATAATGTACAAGAAATACTATTTTAATTAAAATTGTTTTTAAAGTTGTTTTTCACACTACAGAGGTTATCATAAGGACGACCCAAAAGTGCACGTCTTTAAATTTCCGAACAGCGAATAGCAGAAAAGAAAATTCTAGCTATACCGTGGGAAAATTCACATCCCAGCAAACAGTCAAAAGTAAGTATTTGCTTGAAAAAAAATTAAAGTGAGAAGCTCAAGGAACTTAGACTAAGAATATACTGTGAGCCACGGAAGAAACACCGCAAGGTCATCTTGTAAGATGTACCAAGAAAGGAGAACAATGTTGACCTGCTGCCAAAAATCTGAAAACATAATTCAGAGGATAAAGTGGTGAACAAGGAATAATTTCTGAAAGAAAAAACTATTCGACTTAAAACAGAAAGAAACAAGGATACTGCGAACATAGTGATTGAAGGGCCATGTAAATTCAGAAATATTTTTATATAAGAAACTGCGCACATTTTATACTTATCTTGCAAAGTTCGTGAATTTCTGGTTCCATTGTGGTGCTACAAGTGTTAACAATATGGGCACCAAAGTAAGCACTATAATATCCTTCGCATGTGGATTAGAGGGTCATAAATTCCAGACAAAGACAAATATAAATGCAACAAGGATAATCCTTTATGTCTTAACTGCCGGAAGGATAAAAAAAAGGAACATACACACATAATAGATTCCAAATAGTATCCACAGTATGAAAAGGCTTTCGCAATGGAGCGGCTTTCGCGAGGACCGAGTACGGAATGAATGACAGCTGTACAGAAAATCAGAATATGACAAATAAACCTGCAACTAAGTGCTGTTGCAACGTCAGAGAGATGGCGGTCATAGCAACAAAAAAAAATCCAGATTCTAAAGCAAGGATCATACAAATAAAAAGACAAATTACTGGATTACCTTGATATGTAAATGACCATATGCCAGGAAATATGGTTTCTGCACAACCCTTGCCTGAACTGTATGACAATGCATCTATCCTGCGTAGAACAAACTGTTTTCGCTAAATTCCGGTGTCCCTAATGATACCAAACAAGTACTATATTCATAAATAGTTACAAACAAAGTTACCTGCCATGTATTAAATATTATATCTGTTACAAAGTAGGGCGAGCACTAGCGCCCTGTAACTTACTTACCAGTCGGCAGCGTTGTCAATACGTTGGACGTAGTAGCCAATTAGGTACGTGGCACTTTCCAGAGCCTGGATCAGCCAATCAGCGAATAGGTACCACCACATCAAAGGGAATGTCATGCCACTTCATATCTGTATTTCTTCCTATTATATGGCAATGTTGTACAGCTGGATTTCGGAGACTGAAACGGAAGTGAGTGCATGCCAAACTTTTCCTAATGTTGGCAACCCGTAGTCACAAAAGTAAAATAAGGCAAGAAATCTTAATTTTCTGTATAATGGCTTTGGACATTAGTAAGTTGGTAAGTTTTATTGTTTCCAAAAATATCAAAACATACCACAAGCAATATATTTCCTAGTAATATTTTTTCTTAATTAAGTTTTTCATAACTAGCTCCACGTAAATCTGCAATTTAGAAGTAGTCCTATGTAAACCTAGGTAGCATAAATATTATAATGAAGAAAACAATACCAACCGAGAAACGGTATCGTGAGCTACTTTAGGGCCTGCATACAATTGTCTAAATAAACATTTCAACGTAGGTTTGTGCATCATGTTTTGTGCAGTTTCGAATTTTAATTTCTTCTAAATTTTGTAAAAGAAAATTTCTAACAGTGTCTTTGACTGTTTAAGTAAAGTTATTTGGTTAATTTATGTAACTGTAATTTATTTCCCTTGATTCCAAATAAAGAGTCACTATGTTAACTTTTAATTAGCGTTTATGTAAAAGTGAAATTGAAATAATTTTTGCTTATAATGACAGTCAGGTACTGCGCATAAGTTAAACTCTATTTGACAAAACATACAGTATATTACAATCTCGTGTTCTTAGAGTAAACTGTAAGAGCAGGCGAATGCAATAGGTCTAAGACATATGTATCTGTACAGTGATTCACGTACTGTATTATTTACAGCTTATTTCTATAGTATGAATATGGAAAAACTGAAGGATAAATCAATATTTATGTTATTGGCTGCTGTAAAAATTACAGCCTCTTCTTCCCGTTATGCAACGAGGTAAATCAAGGTCATAACCGAGGAGGTGAAAAATTGGGTAGGTTCAGATTGATTTCTTGTACTGGGGACGGAAAATCCTGCTGGGAAAACCACTGGCAGGGAAGTCAGCTTGGATCAAACTACCTTCCAATTGCCGGTCAGACACGCTGCCTCTTGATTGAACCATAGACTAAAGATGAGGTAGACCGTTTTTCCGTCTCCTGCTCATGTACCCAACACTGACCGACCCCAAAGGAACACAACCGTCGAGGTCACATGGTCAACAATGATGAACGTGTTTGTTAATATCTTAATTTTTAAATGACCAGCTCTGTTACATATACTAATAAAATACCACGGTGGCTGAGCAGTTAGCCTGCTTGCCTTCCACCAAGGCGAACCGGGTTCAATCCCCGGTCGGGTCACCGCATTTTCGCAAGTGGGAATCGTGCCGGACGATGCCGTTGTTCGATGGGCTTTCTCGGGGATCTCCCGTTTGCTCCGCCCTTTCATTCCGGCACCGCTCCATACTCGCCTCAATCACCCTCATCGGCTCTCAAGACCTCAGAGTTAAGAGCCGTCCAAATCTCTTCACTCACTCACAGCATTCCAAATTGATTTGAGGTAGTACAGAACATCTCAAAGCACTTGTTTACTAAACACTGTTCCAACCTCAAATCCAATCCACGCTGTTGCTACAGGTGTTGGCAGAAAAGCAGTTAAATGTTGGGACACGGAGACTGGTTGTGCGCAGCCAGCGAGCTCGGTCTACTTCATCTTTAGTCCATGGTTTAAACACGCCCAGGCCCACACTCGCAGGCGTCACTCAGTTATGCCTGGTTCTCATGTACGCCGATCACGTCGGACAGACAGAGCGCAAAACTGGAACATCCAATCAGAATCCATCCTCTTTTTCAGCACAAGCCACTCCGAAAAGTTGAGCACACGCCGAAATGTTTATTCGCGTGAAAAGCTGATTTCGCCAATGTTTCCTTGAGGCCCACTATTTCACATGTTTTATACCAACAATTTAATTGATTATCAACTTTTTTCATTTAACAGTTTACGATGGTTAAATGTATGTTTTCTTAATAAAATATGTTAATCGAAATGCTATATTAATTATTTCGGAACTATAAAGCAAATTATAGGCACTTAAAATAATTAATCAAATTCGTACCTCACTGAAATAAATTACGTAGAAATCAAACATTGCAGCGTCTTGTTTTATGTCTAAAATTTACTAACAAAATTGCTACTAAAACTAAAAAACAAACTAGCGTCGCCACAAACTGAGTCTCCCACCAAAAACCAAAACAAATGAACAAACCATAGGTTTCATCCGCTCTATCTGTTTAACGTGAGCGACGTAAATATGAATAAAGTTTTATGCATATTCCATTGTTGTAGTAACGTTGTATGCGGGGCAGACTAATGCAAACTTTACACATTCATTCCTTATTTATTAGGGGAAGTAAAACTCAAATCGTTAATAGCCCTTTTGGATAATATTTGTAATGATAAAATCAATATAGTATTTCTAACATGAATGAAGAGGTCATTATTTTTGGCTATCCTTTAAAAAAAATATATATTTTTATGGTCCCGCGCAGAACTTTGACACCGTTAGATCTATACGTGTTTGCTAAAAGAAGTGAAGAGCAGACTAGCAACGAATGTACCACCTGATACCTCCAGGAAGATAAACGTCAAAATATCTAACAAACTGAGATATGATGGAAACTGCAAAAGGCAGCAGCGGCCGGTGTAATTCATCCGCGTGGAAACAAACACTGACGTCCCCCACATTTGTTCACGGCACCAGGATTATGAGTGCAGAGAGAGAGAGTGTGTGTAGCTGCGTGAGTGAGATGGGGTTGGATTAACCGACGAGACAAACAATGGGGATGGAACGGAAGCACCTGCCCCTCCCAACTCTCCGTCCAGGAAGTAGGATTTTCTCACCAACAACCCCTGCCTTGTTTACTCAACTAACATTACATCATTTATTTTCCTTCACATTGATGGGATTCTGTCTTCACATTTTTTTCCTAGAAACTTACAAACCAGAAACAAGGGATAGCCAAGTGATGATTCATGCTGATTAGTTAACTTTAAACAACGTTAATAAAATTTAGATAATTTGATTTATTTTAACGACAAGTAAGATTAATTAAGGCGATACAAATAATGTTACACCCAAGAAACAACAGATATAAGCTATTTAACACTGTTAAGTGGCCTGTCTATGTGGCATTTGAACTGCTTTGCAGAGTGTTTGAAATACACTTATTTTTAAAGAAAGTATTGAACACGTGTCTAATGTGCCGGTCTGCGAAATTGACACACTCTTCAGACGAGGCCTGTTTACTAATTTCAAGATTCCACGCACATTAGAAACACCATATCGGAGCAGCCCTACGTAGCTGAATACGTTTTTTTTTTTTTTTTTTAAATTTCGTCAACTTTTAACATTCTTTCGTCAGATACATACAAAAGTACTCGAGGGGCACACACACTGACCTTTGCTACAGACTTTCCACCAATAAGTTGGTAGGGTCGCCGGTGAAAGTACCGTAGATGAACCCATCACGAGGACACAGCACGCCAGTTCAGAGCCTTGCGCGTAGTGGCGATGACGCACTTGATGCCCGTGACATTGTCGTCCTTGTACCCTGTGTGATGATCGTATTTTTTACAACACCTCACGCCCGGCCTTTCCACCATGTTGTACGATGTGAAAAATATGCGTGGTTTTGCACAGTTAAAAGCAGTGTTTCCACCAACGTTATTGCCAGTGGAGGGAGGTGAACTGTCGGGCAGGTTATGCTGGTTCTTGACCACTACCGTACACTCTAGTTGCACGCAGCGGTAGCGTATTATCACCTGCAACCGGAGTATGCTGAACGCATTGCGACCAGCCTCGTGCAAGATTCGGGACACCAACTAACCAAGTGTGTGGGCTCTGTTTCAGAACCTCGTTTAAATGGCTGATGTATAGACTAGGAAGCAACCGCATCCAGTTCGCATCAAACATCACCTTCATCTTTCACCATTAGTTCAGAGCATTAATGTTGAGTGGTAGAAGCTCTGTATGTGTGTAAGACAATGGAGCCAAATTTTATTCCGGCTAGAAAAATAACGCATGTAAATATATTAATTTAGGAAAAAATAAATCAGAAAGTAGTTAACACGCTCAGGCCTAGTATACATAATCGTGTACGCAAATTTGGGGAAGCATATATCTGACCCGTACAGTACATTATGAGACTGATTGCTCGCTGATCTTCTCTATGTACATGATTCGTAAAGAGTGAGACTGCTTTCAGATATGACTGATTCACATCACTACAGCCGAACAAAACCCCTACAGCTCATTGGTTGTTATAATGAAATAATTTCTGCGTCAGCTTACGTACGGTAGTCATCAAAAAATTATTTATTTGCAACACCTATAACCATAAATTCACACACGCCTGTAAGGGTTAAATCTCTCCATTTGAATCACCACTGTTTTGAAAATGTCAGCAACAAGATCAGCTGAAACGTCAGAAAACCCAAAAAAGAAATTTAAAATTTAAAACTTAAACATACTTCAGCACATGTTGGCAAGTTACATGTAATATGTTGTTGAAGGCTTTTCGATTAAATTTTAACTAAAGCTGACTACATATCAACTATACATAATAATAAATTTACTCCGTTTTAACTAGGGACTTGAACTGCAGTGCCATTTAATAACGAACGCTCTGGCAAAAGTATGACTGCACGTACACACTATTTTCAAACCAACACACACACACACACATACACACACACACATGTGCATCGGAGGTAAAGGGAATTATGTACATTATAGAAAACCAAGGTTTTGACATTGTCTTATTGTATTTTTCGCGTTATTTCCGGTTGCAAAGCACTTTATACTATACGGAATAATAAGCGATTTAGCCAGTAGGAAAGGTCACGATGAACCATTATGGTATCGGGGTAAATAGCACTCCTGTAAATGTTCATATTTGTGACACAGTGCCCTTTACTTACGATGCACACATATAAAAGTTAAGTTGTAAAAACAAAAAAAAAAAAAAAAAAAATAATCGTGACGTTGGCTGCAATACTACAGCGGAAATATTTGAAGAAGTAAGCGAATATTTTTAAAAATCAAAATCTCAGAATCGTTTGAAAATTAAACTTTGTCACTCTTGTTATTGAAGTTTGCGTACTGTGGCAGTCAGCCATGTTTATTGTTCATAAACACAAGGTGACACAAGAATTTGCTTTTTTTCGAAGCACCAGAGGCAGCAGTCTTGACATACTGCGAGTGCGCTACTGTAGAAATTGCTGCGATGAAAAATAGGACGGGTTATATTTTGTTTCGTGTAGGCAATAATCTCTACTATCATCGTAGTTGCCACTGGCACGTCCGTTACATCGTTTGTGTAAGTTTAATAACGGAAATAAGTGTAGAATTTAGTAATGTATGTACCGGGAAGTAAACATAGATTCACATAAAAGTTATATTAACTTGGCGTCAACTTTGACGCTATTCCCCACCTGTGGAATATAGGTGGTTTATATGGCGGAGATAATTCCTCCCGGAATAGACTATAAGATGCCTAGAAGGTTAAAGGTTTTTTTTAATAAGGTGTGGTATTCTAATTTGGCTATTCGTATTAACTGGTGCGACTTAGTGGTGGAGGGGGACTTCTCTGGGCGGCGACTTTATACTTAACTCTGCAGTGGGTGCTGGTATGCTGTCATCTGGGGATGAGCTACGGCGAAGTGGTTGGTCTTGGAAAAAGGCCCGCATTGGGTGTCGTCTCACTGGACTGCTGTCCGGACTCATGCTTACGTCTTCTCGCGATTCCTTGACGCACCTCTTCCCTCGGTGCGGTGATAATGAACTCAACCCTCTTCTCCATAAATTCGCTTATATGCTCTCCAGTTTCCCTCCCTAAGTCTCGGCATGTGTCGCCTTGTTGGGGGAGGGGGTGGTGGGACGAAAATAGAACAATGCCTTTCACAAAATGTGCCCTGGTTCCTGAAGGTTGGGGGTGGGGGGAATGTGGCACCTTGCTCCTAGCTTACTCTGTCAGCTATTTCTCCGCCGTGCGTGTCCACATTGTCCCGGAGGTGTTTCCAGCTTGTCAGCTGTTTCTTGGTGCGTATTTTCTGATTTCCGGTGAAATACACATGATTATTTTGTGATATCTCGGCGCTCAACTGATCTCACGGGCTTGCTAGAGGCGCTGTGCTTGGCTCTGCGATTTCTCCTGCTTTCCTATGCATGTACGTAGCACTATCCGGGTGCTCCGGCGATATGCCAGCTCTTACTCGGCACAACCTTGACATGTGTAACTGCNTATCCGGGTGCTCCGGCGATATGCCAGCTCTTACTCGGCACAACCTTGACATGTGTAACTGCGATCCGTTCTGGCTCTTCACCTGCCTCGTGACACGTGTCTACTGGTAGGCGCTCGCGAAGGGGGTCAGCGAGGCTTCTACTCAAAAGGCGTTACACGACAACTTTATGCTATTTTTTTCCAAATCTCATAGCTTTGTTCACGTTGAATGAAACAGTCTCGATCTTTATACATTGTAATGAAGTGTTATCAAATATGCTGCATCTGATATCAGGAAAAAGCTCGTGTATGTATATATGTACATATAAAAAAAATTGTAAGTATATATGTATGGAGCAGTATTGTAACAATAATACAAACACATTAATCTATGTGCTAATAATAACATTATCTCTCACCTAAATTAATGTCTCTTTGCACTCATAGATTTCGTAAAAATTTAGGGTTTTAAAGATTGTTAATTTACTTATAGTTCAAACACGCGCATAAGAAACTCCTCGCGGAAGTTGGTAGGAGTAAAAATAAATACGTATAAAAAAATACAAAATATTTTTTTTATTAATCCAATTCGCTGACACGACGTTACCTTTATGTTGTGTTGAAGTTCTGTCAATTTCTCTCATGAATAGTTTAACTTTACGGCTCTCGTAATTCAATGTGAACACACTCCTGCCTATTTTATACCTGAAAAAAAAANCATGAATAGTTTAACTTTACGGCTCTCGTAATTCAATGTGAACACACTCCTGCCTATTTTATACCTGAAAAAAAAAACAGAGGAAACTTAACACAACGAGCTACATATTATGTTCAAAATGAATCGGCCTTAAACCTATTTTTAAATTTTTGTATTTATGCACCATGACTTTCTTTCCAATGAAATAAATTAGTNATGAATCGGCCTTAAACCTATTTTTAAATTTTTGTATTTATGCACCATGACTTTCTTTCCAATGAAATAAATTAGTTTTCATTATTGCCGCACGTTTAAATTTAAAAAATGCATTCCAATGCAGTCGCCAAATTTAATCCGCGCATTACCTGGTAATTGTGAGACAGCAAGACTCCATTAAAATTTACAAACGATGCAGTACGAATTAAGTAATAATGCCTTGAAAAAAGACCAGAAATTTTTTTGTTCTACATCGTTGTGTATATTGCAAGAGAGGCATGGTTGTAGTTTCAAAATAAGTGTCCCTAAACAACTGAATTAAGCTAGAAACCAGTGATTCAACACGGCGTGTGAGGCCGAGTTAAAGTGATAAGAGAGCCGTCTGGCTGGACGTATTTTCCGTGTGCAAGGCCGAGAAGCATGGTGGCGCTAAGGGTGACTTAGAAATGCGCGTTTAACGTCTTGTCGCCTTAACGCGCAAGGTACTGAACTGGCGTCCAGCCGTTCCTTCTTCGATTCGCTCTTCGATTCTCAGCTGTGACCCTCATTGCTTCATGTCCCTAAGGAATGTTAAGTAGTTTGTTCCGAAAATTTGACACCTAAAAATTATTGTAAAATATACCAGTTTTATAGTTTATTCGCGATTTTATCACACTTTTTGAATCAAAGTTTTGAAAAATCACGCTATGTATGACGTGTTTGGTTCTTTCCTAAATATGTCAGGTATTACAAGCGTTTTTTACTTGTGTTAACATAAAATTACCTTGTTTGTACTTAAATTGAACTTTTGTTTATATTATATCTATAAATTATAATATTTCATTTATAATTAGTATGAATAAAACCGGGAGAAAGAATCTTTGTTGGTACGCCTGGTAAGAAATAATTCGTATGCAAAATAATATTACATTGAGGGCGTACGAANGAGAAAGAATCTTTGTTGGTACGCCTGGTAAGAAATAATTCGTATGCAAAATAATATTACATTGAGGGCGTACGAACCCGGCGCGTTGTCCCTTTCGTGTAATTTTCTATACTTCATTAAGCTTTGTTTGCATGAGGTGGAGGAATATCCTGGAAGTAGAACTTTAGCGGGGCTTCGGAAAAGTTGGAAGTAACTTAACCATGAATGGACTATACCATGGGAATGTTGCCCATATCGACCGACTGGCACTCTATGAAGGTCCGCATATTTCAGAGTCTGTTCGGGACGAATAGGTATTAGAGGAGACAATATTAGACCTACATGCTTACTTTTCTTCATTGCTACCATTGCCCCGTCTTACTGTAGATAGCCTCTGATATTTTCGCAACAATGAAGAAGTCGTGCGGCCAAGTGATGCTTTGCCAAACTTTGTGTTTGTTTTCGACAATGTGCCACGAGAGAAACAGTCAACCATGAAGCAGTATTTCAGCATGGGCCCCTACCATGTAGCAGTGGATTCGATTTACCTGTGTCAGACTTATTCACATATTCCTAAGCAATTCCTGCATGACAATGCTAATTTTATTGTTCTATTCCTGATGGATGACCTGAATTAACGGCATGTTAACTCCAATCATGTTAATACAGATATGCCATCTGATATGTTTAAAAGTATGTGCTCATGTTGCTGGCGAGAACCTCATGGTTTTCTTGTGATAGCTATGGATTTTCCGCCTCATAAGGGAAGTTACCATAGGGGTTTTGATCATGTCATTATTGTACATCAGTGAACGATGAGCTATGCTATATTGAAGTTCGGTCATAGCAGCCTGAAGTTTGCTTCGGACAGCTGTATTACACCTACTGGCGACGGTAACTGCAGATTTGGAGGGAAACGGGCCAAGAATCTCCGAGGACAGAAACATGACAGCGATGTAACTAATGTGTCCTTTGTCTGCAGCGTCACTTCAGAGGCTTTGCACCCATTGGCAGTATTACAGGCCACATCTGCTAACACTGAGACACATATTCGCACACTGATGGCTCGTATGACTTGGCTCACTGCTTAGAGATGAAACTCAATTGTGTGAGCGATCGAATAACCAGCAGGGTTCATGCAGCTGTGACTACTGAAATGCATGCATTGACTGAGGATGTGCTCAAACTTACAGCTTTAGGCGGGAAGCTCGGCACTGTGGAAGACCGTCCCTTCAATACAAATATACTTACTACTTACATGGATGTGTGACTTAGCACATTGATCAAGAGTGTGTCCCAACTATTTGCTTCTGCTTCCAGCGATGCGCTCGAGGCTGTGGAAGGCCGGCTATTCGGCAACACTAATGCGATGTCTGCTAAGATGAATGCTCAGATTCGTACATTGACTGACGATATGCACAAACTAACAGAATAGAATCGAAACTCGGTGCTGTCGGTGCGATGTCTGCTAATATGGATGCTCAAATTTGTACTTTGACTGACAATGTACGCAAACTATCTTCTATAGGAGGCAAACTCGGGGACGTGGAAGCGAAGCTCGATGCTGTAGGCGAGCGAGTCGACAACAGGGTTCTTACTGCCCTGTCTGCTTAACTATATGCATACCTTAATGTGGCAACTGAGAGTGCGAGCAAGCTAATCGCTTTAAGTAATAAGATAGAGTCTGTGGCCAACATGGAATCGAAACTCGGCACTGTCAGGGAGCGAATATTCAACAACGCTCTTACTAACATGGCCACTAAATTAGATGCACAAGCCTGAAGTTTAGATGTGATGCTCGCAGACGTGGAAGACCTTATATGCAGTGGGATTGTTCATGTCCTATCTCACTAGCATTCAAACGATGTACAATAGAGACAATGTCAGCATGTGCGAGATGCAGTCGTCCACCGAATATCCAAGTCTGAAGACTATATCACAAAGCTGATCATACAGATGCACCAAGTCACCCTCTTAATATATACTATGACCATTCTGCTTTCGCTTTTAGTACAATGACTGCTGCTGTCGAGGATTTACATCATGTAATCAATCGAAAGTGTGCACAATAAGTATATACTGGCCAAGTGTGCATGCATGGAGCGCGATGATACTTTGGAAGAGGCATTCTGACCCATCATATCTCAACTAGATAATTTACAACACACTGTTCCTCCTGCTGTTGAAATGAAGACTGAACCAGACATTGAACCCGGGACTGGGAGGAAGCGCAAGATACTTCCTGAAGATACTTTGGGTAATGAAGATGATTTGCCTTTGGCTGCATTAAAGTGTAAAAAAGACAAACCTAACTTATGCAGTGTGACTGTTCGCAATTACATATCATCGTACACGAGGTTTAATGATTGAAAGTATGGTGTTTATAGGTGCAATAATAAATGGTTTATCGGGAACAAACACATTTTTTTTGCCAAATGATTTTATAGAGATTGGTGACGAAGCAATGCAGCCATTCTAGGCATCTATGAAGAGCTGTTTAAATGCGAGCCTGGTGAGAACTCGTGCAAGGTGCTTCGCCAGTGCAAGCGCTTACTTACCCTTATGAGTGTGCATTTGGCAGACAATGACCATCTTCCAGCAATGCTTATAAGGAAAAGACACACCCATTAATTAGCCATTATCGCTGATCTGTTCCCTGATGCTGGCTTAGCGACTGGCTCAGGTTTGACTTCGAAGCTGGATGGGAGCAACTGACTCGAGTTTGTTTACTGGTGCAATGCTAATGAGCTTGTATCACGTCTATGACTGCAAATTGTGTATCAGCAAGCTGGCAAAAATTCCCACACAAATGAGATTCTGAATATTTTAGAATTATTGCATGAAGGTGGGTGCGTATAATAAAAAAAATGTAATGTGCAAAATCGCTGCCAAGTTCTACCACCCTGCACGATGTAATTATCCCAGATGGAAAAAAACTATTTTTTGGGCTGAGAGATCTATACCAGGCCATTCTAGTTGAAATTGTCCCCCACGCAACTGTTAATAAGGTCTTTAGATACATGTTAATGGTCATAGACAGGCACACTAAATAGGTGTGGGCTATAACAGTTCGTTATAAATTTGGCCTTGATGTGAGCAATGCTATGAAGGCTGTTTTGTGCGACAAAGTATCACCTAAAAATTTGCAAACAGATCTTGGCAGATAATTCTACAATCTTACCTCCTATTAGTTAATGACTGTGAATAAAATAAATCACTACAACACACATAGAGTGGTGAAAGCTTCTATTGTGGAATGGTTTAACCATATTCTGCAGACTGAAATGTAGTGAGAATTTTCATCTCAGGGAAGTTAAAAGTGGCTGCACTTGTTGCTCCGATTGGTGTCATCCTACAATCATGGAGTACACCCCACTGTATGCATGCAGCCAGTGGATGTTCGGGATAATTCTTTACTGGAGACTGTGATCAAAGCTTAGAAGAGAAATTGGTCACTTAAAGCCTTAGGCGAAGGTTGGAGAATATGTCAGAATTTCATGAGTGAAGAGGCATTAGCAAAATCATACACACCAAACTGGAGAACTGAATTCTAAAGGATTTTCAAGATTCTCCATTATAAACCAAGGATCTATTTATTATCTCGCGAATATGGATGGAACTGTACTCGAAGTTTCATTTTATGATCATGGGATACAACTTGCAAAACTCCCCAACGTTTATTTGGTTGATTAAGTCCTTCGTTGGTCGAGCAATTTGCTTCTTGTAAAATGGTTTCTTTTCGATTCATGTTACAACAGTTGGATACAATGCTTTGTGCTTACAAATGGGTAATTGGATACTTCATTACAATAGGTGTGATAATACCTGTATGTCACACTGACAAATGCGTTTTTTTTTTCAAGTGTAAATCTATTCGTTCTTCTACTACATGTACTCTTGTTGTTCAATATATTCATACTCTCTATTCTCTCTCAATTCCTCTCGGTCCCAACGACCCTCCCTTTGTGTTACAAGATTGTGCCTGTGTTTACTTATTTCCAGACGCGTAATGCAGTGGACTGAGACTGATCGTGGATGGATTTCAATAACGGCCTTGCACCTGTGATTGCTTTCGGCCAGGTTTGTGTGTGTATGCAGGCTGGGCACATAAGTAGTCTGTTCTCACGGAGGTTGTTTTGGGATAGGGGCTACTTCTTTCAGTTTGGGTGCTTGTCAACATTCCTGAAGATCTGGTGGCCACAGTTGATAATGACCACCTGCTCCTCCCCCATTCCCACAGTGGACCACAGTTAGTAATGACATCTCGGGGTAATTGAGATCGGGCTGTATTTCTGACTTGTAAAA
Source organism: Clitarchus hookeri (assembly GCA_002778355.1). Lineage (NCBI taxonomy): Eukaryota > Metazoa > Arthropoda > Insecta > Phasmatodea > Phasmatidae > Clitarchus > Clitarchus hookeri. The sequence goes on along the minus strand of NQII01000887.1, from coordinate 171,507 downwards.
CTGTGTAATGTTCTTGGAGACTGGCTGGGTGCACCATCTGTTCTCACAAGCGTTACTTCATATTCACGAGGGGGTATCAGCCAGCAATCAGTGGTGTGTGTTACTTAAAATTCATGATGGCTAGAGCCAGCAGTCGTCCTGCATGCATGTGGATGGCTTTCCACCAATGGTATTAGTGTTTTATTAATTACCTCTCTAGGTTGGTTGTCGCTCATTCCCGTAGGGACATTATTTCTGGAGGCATCAGTTGTTGGTGGTCGGCCATGTGGTGTGCACTCTGCTGCATAATATTCATGGCGATATGCATGCAGGACAGCAGCGATATCCCATCGATGGCATCGGGCATTCTTAATTTGCTCTGGGTTGGATGGGTCACAGGCGGCGACCAACGACCCTTTTTTACACTTCCGTCCCTTAGGTCTCCACTTATTCATTGCCATCTTCTGATGGCCCTTTCTCACACTTCCATACCTTAGGTCTCAACTTATTCATTGCTGTCTTCTGATGGCACTTTCTTATGCCGAGGTCTCAACTGTTGTTTTACTGCTGTCTGGTATGGAGGAGCCTGATAATTTCTTTTCTTGGACTGGGATGTTGCCTATTTGTTTTTATTTTGGGTGTTGCAGCCATGTTTGGGGTTGTTTTTCTCTTTTCTGGGGGATGGTAGGGAGGCCTGATAGTCCCTTATAGCTACCTGTTACCCCAAGCCTGGTAACCACGTCATGTTTGCACATGCACAATGGTAGACCAATACAACAATGACGACGAAATCATCTACACTCTCGATGATACTGAGACTAGTGTATCATTCAGCCTCTCGACTGGCGAGCATCGTGCTGCCCCACTCGGGACTATTCGCGCCCCCTCTGACACTTCGCGTTGGGTCTGACTCGGACATTAACGATACTCCAAATGGCAGGGGTGTGTCGCACTCTCATCCAGGGTCTCCGCTGGCACAATGGCAGAGCGTGGCACATCACATGGCTGCCATGGCACCACTTCCCGAGGCAATGATTTCACCTGCCTTGGTCCGAGGCGGAAATTTTCGTCTAGGAGGAGGCAGGAGAGGACGACTTCGCGAACCTCGCCGACATTGGTGATGACGAGGTGGCCGGCGACATTGACAAGTTTGACGATGTGGCCGACGACGTCGGCATTGCCATGGGCAATTTTACATTCGACGCGATCTAAGCATAGGTGGCCGCACTCGACAGAAACACTGAGGTGCAGCAGGCTGCCATGGAGGCACAGCCGGCAGGCATGGCGGTTTAGGCGCCGAATATCTTGGAGCTTCACGCTACTTATTTAGCAATATATGCTCTGCAGGCTGTGCTCCTGGTGGATCGGTCTGAATGTGCGAAGGCTCAGGCAGCTTGTGATGAATATAGTGTGACGCTACATGCTATTTTGGCCCTCCTGCTGTGCTGTGCAGCCAGCCTCTGGATCGATCCTCCTGCTGGCGGTTTCGACGATGGCGACAATGAGTATGGTGACCATGACTATGGTGACAATGTTGAGAATGATAATGATGGGGACCAGGATGCTAACCACGAGGACAATGAGAACATCGGAGGTGGCTGTGACAACGACGATGCTCACTGACTGTGCGTGACGTACTCCTCGGCGATGTCGATACCTGCAGTGAGCTCTTCGTCTGGTAAGTGCATCTAATTCTTTCCTTTAGTTTTCTATACTGGTATTATCGTTTATGAGCTAGGTTGGCATATTTAACTATAATTTAGAATACGATAATTTATTTATGTTATTGTTGCTCATATGTATGAGCATGCAGGCCTCTTGTTGGGTGACATCATTTTTTTCCAGGTTGTGGTACGCACATGTCTACTGCTTTATGTGTCCTACACTCCCCATTGAGCTGATGGGCTGCACACGATCGAAGGTAATGTATACTCTGTTTTGCCCCACAGCGCGGTGTTGCCTGTGTATAGTTGGTTTTTCCGTAGGTTGAAGTCTTTAACAATGTTTTTTTGTACAGCAACTTATTTCTATTATTGTTATTGCGCCGGGTGCGCGCGGCTTGTTGCGTATACTCTGTTTCACCATAGTTTGGTGTCTTTAACAATAATTTCGTAATACTGCAATTTATTTCTGTTGTTTTTTTTTGCTCGGGCATACGGGCCTCGTGTTGGGTTATTTACATATTTTCGCTATACTCGTATTATTTTTTGTGTGTCCATTTATTATCTGGGGAGTGCATAGGCCAATGCGAGTGTTTCTTCTCCTAACTGTGCAATGGCGATTTTTTATGTGTATAAAGTTGGGACGGTGATAACTATATACATATTCGTAATATAACATCCTCATTTCCTAGATGTCTTGGTGGTCTGGTGGTCAAGACTATAGACTACCCACCCAAGGAGAACTGGAACGATCCCGCACTCCTCTGGCATTTTTGAGCTAACCTGCACTGAAATGGGCATACGGAAGATTGAGGGACCCGCCTGCGGCACGCCGGACTTCGTCCTTAAGTGTTGTGCCTAGCGGTGGACTTCGGAATCGAAGATGACTGTCGCCGGTGGTACTGTCTAGCTAACAGTGGGGGAACGACAGCGATGGTGATGCACTCCGAGGGCGATGGGGGAATCGATGGTGGTGGTGCGCTCTGATGGCCAGAAGGAGAAACAAAGCTGCTGGTGGCGCCCCTGGCAGGTGTCGGGGGAAATCGATGGTGGCGGGTGATTGACGTGTGCTAGATTTATGTGTAATATATTAATTAGCATTTTCACAATTAGCATTGACGACATTTGCATATTCGCAATTATCATAAGCATTGGCAAATTTGTGATGTCATCCAAGATGGCGTTCGTGTGTCCGCATCCCGCATCCTTCCGGGTGAACGTACTATTTCTGGCTACTATCCACCCATTCTTACTAATTTGGCGAAGTAGTTGAATTGTGTTGGGCCGTTTAACCATATGTACTTTAAGTGTAAAAGACACTTATTTTAAGAAAAGCAAATATAACTTAATTTTAGTTTGGTGTGCCTTATATTGATTTGAGATTTACTTTGTACACTGGTAGTATACCCACAATCATCGTATGTGCTAATACATAACTTTTTTGTCTTCCATTTATGATGATCGTCATATGAAAAATATGAAGGTNGATTTACTTTGTACACTGGTAGTATACCTACAATCATCGTATGTGCTAATACATAACTTTTTTGTCTTCCATTTATGATGATCGTCATATGAAAAATATGAAGGTTTTATGCCATATCCCTGGGACCAATCAACAGATCATCACCAAATTCTTCACACAAGTAGCGCTATGGTAGGCCATGGAAATTTACATGTTTTATGAGTCTCAGTCACTTATTTTAAAAATAAAGGCCATGCAAATATTTTGGTTTATTAAGCCATCTCATTCTAAATATTAGTGAGATTAAATTCGAAGTTGATGCTCGAATCCGACCTTGGTGATGCAGTTGATTGCACACTAGCTTATGGGACGAGGTTTTCTGGGTTCGAGTCCCAGGTAAGGCACGTGTGTATTTTTCATTGTCACACTACTGTTGCATATGTTTCTAGTTTCATCTATGATGATATTACTTTCATCGAGACGTCAAGTCCTACCTTCCAGCTCAGCTTTTAAGAAATTATTTAAAAATTAACTGCACCCATGTTGAGGAAAGTAGGCTTATTAGTTAATCAGTNACCTTCCAGCTCAGCTTTTAAGAAATTATTTAAAAATTAACTGCACCCATGTTGAGGAAAGTAGGCTTATTAGTTAATCAGTAGTTCCTTGTTATATTAATTTATGTTATATTTTTTCCGTTATTTACTGTACGTACAGTGAAAAAAAAACTTAAAAATGTGTGTTATTACATGTCTCATTACATTTTAATGTCTTCAATGTTTTTCTTTGTAATGCAGTTTAAACATACATACACATACATAATAGATATTGATATACACATAATAATTTCTTGACATTAATAAAACTTAACATTCTGTTCATATCTAAAAAAAAANTAATAGATATTGATATACACATAATAATTTCTTGACATTAATAAAACTTAACATTCTGTTCATATCTAAAAAAAAACCAAGATTGCTGAAATAAATAATACAAGTTTACTTTATAAATTTATTTATATAAAATAAAACGTTAAAAACAAATTTAAGAAGATCCTTAAAATGTTAATTTTGTAACACTATATTAGATATATTCGTACAATAAAGTTTCAATTGACTTTAATCTGTCTCTTCATCTGTGTGATATTCCCTATCATCATNTAATAGATATTGATATACACATAATAATTTCTTGACATTAATAAAACTTAACATTCTGTTCATATCTAAAAAAAAAACCAAGATTGCTGAAATAAATAATACAAGTTTACTTTATAAATTTATTTATATAAAATAAAACGTTAAAAACAAATTTAAGAAGATCCTTAAAATGTTAATTTTGTAACACTATAATAGATATATTCGTACAATAAAGTTTCAATTGACTTTAATCTGTCTCTTCATCTGTGTGATATTCCCTATCATCATNATAGATATATTCGTACAATAAAGTTTCAATTGACTTTAATCTGTCTCTTCATCTGTGTGATATTCCCTATCATCATGTTTGTTCTTGTCCTGCTTGTCTTTCGCTTCCCTTACACGTTATCCTTTTTTTATTCTTGGCGTTTCCATACAGATCTTGGAATTGTAGTTAGCAAAAGGTATAATGTTATTTAATATAATGCATATTCTTTTTTTAATTTCCTTCACATTTATACAGCTTAAATTTCTGCTCATACAGAAAAAGACATTAAAAAATCAAATGAAATACATACAACATTTTCGCTTTATAAATTTCATTAAGTAAAATAAGACATTGGATACATCGTTAATAAAATTCTGAAATATTCCAATTTTATCACAATATGTATTATATTTCTAGAACAAATTTACAAATTATTTTAATTGGTTTCTTTATCTCTTACTTTTTCCGTTAACTCATCTTTATCTTCCTCCTACTCTTCTTCCTATTCCCCGTCCCTTTCTTCTCGTTCATATTCTGCTTGCTTCCGCACAGATGTTGGTGTTTCAGTTAGCAGAAGTTGTAATGTTAGAAAACGGCTTCTTTTTTCTTCTTGGTGTCTTTCTTGACCATCTCAGATGGTATCTTAAGTTAGTAGCTATATATTCAAAACATCCCTGATACACTGTTTGGGAGTGAATTTTCTAGAAACAATTTGTGTACACTGACGAAAATGTTTATTCCTTGCTTCAGCAGCCTTTTCTGAAAGTTGGTCAATAGGTAACAAGGCATGTTTAATTATTGTTGCTCCATGCATTAATGCTTTATGTATTGTCGGTGTCATAGGGTACGATACGTACAATTCTATGTACAGTTTGCCTGTTTCTTTTGCAAACTGTTCAAATTTGACTGTCTCTATTTTGTGCCCACTGGATTTAGGTTCTAAAATCACTTAAAATTTCTAATGAGGTTTATGTATATTCCAGTTATCCGGGACGCAGAGTCAGGATCTGTGAAAAATCGTCTTGATGTTTTTCCATCATTCGTGTTGCTGAATCCTTGTTTGGGAACACGCACGAGCAAACCTAGTTATTGCTTCAAGCTTTCTTGAATTTCATTTTTTGTTCCTTTCACTGTTTTCTTCTCCTCCCCTTTCCTAGCTTGTCATTTTCATAGGGATGATTTGTAAGATACGTGTATTAAGGACTCAAAAAACGCATTATTGTGTGTAATATTATAAGCATAAACTTAACTGCATCCAGATCCTCTTTGAATTCGTTTTTTGCATTCGGCTCTCAAGACGTAAATGTCAAAGAGCTGCCCAAATCTCTTCACTCACTTATTTAGATCGTTAAATTTTGTTGATGTTACGTCACATACGTAACAACGCATCGTGGATGAAACACTTGTTGCCGCATTTCCTACTTTACCCTCTACCATTGTGAAGAGCAGTGTGTGTTTTATTTTAACCTCAACACTGTTTGTACACACTTCTGTTTTATATGAAACTTTTTTTTATTTGGTCTTCGATATACTGGATATCCTCGTTTGTAATGTAAGTGGTTTCTTTAGCAAATCGTTTGCGAATAGGCCTGCATAATCTAGCAGAGGATGGTAATCAGTTTTCCCATATTGTTTTTTTTTTGTACATTACACGTAACTTATAGGTCTACGAAAGAACTTTGAAATATGCTTGCATCACTATCATTTCGGAATTTTTGTGGTTTCGATCATGTCTTTATTTATGTTTTGCAATGGATAATGCTGTATATTAAAATTAAAATACTTATTTAAACGCATTCTTATCTACAGGTTGCAATTAAAAAAATGATTTAAACTTTATTATAATGAAAAGGGATAGTAAGAACTTGCTTAATATTTTTGAAAGCTGCAAATTAATTTAAAGCTTACTGTGAATGTAAATGTACCACGGACCTAATATTTACATCAAAATTGTATCTTTCAACTGGCCTTAAAGCATCGTTTTCTAAGCATAACAGTTATCTAATCAAACAAAATTTTTTATTTTTCAAAATTAAATTTGAAAAATTGGCAACTACTTGCGGGAGATTTTTCTTTCGTTACAATAAGTTCATTACTTAAATATCACGATAAAACCAAAACTTTTGCCAGGCGGAGCATGACACACAGTAAAAACACTTTTACAAATCAAAAATTACATATATATATTTTAAAATTGTACAATATTATGTACGAAATATTTTATTAGTTAATTAATTTATAAAAAATTATTATAATATAATAGTCTGCGTAGAATACATACCTAGTACAACAAGAACCCAAATGTTCACATCAATCTTCCAAGAACTTCTAAAGAACAGAGAACTTAACATTAACAACAACCGTAAGAATGTAGGCAGCCTACAGCGTGCTTCTTCCACAACGCTTCGGTTCTGACTGGCAAAACGACGCCACCGGAAGTGAATCACCTGTTATAACGCGCTGTAGCAAGATGCCTCGAGTGTCAGCTGTCGAAAGATATCAGTGCCAATGGGTTTCTAGAAAGTTTAATTTTTGTACTTTTGACCAGCTTTTACGTTAGAATGCTCCTCTATGCGGCGTCCTTGAAGTGACTGTAAAGTTGTGCGCCATACACGGCGAAGGGTGTCGGAGGTCACTGCTTCTCCACGACGAAGAACCCACCCCGGCGGAGACAGGGGTTTTGAAAATATGGATGAGTCGTCATCACTTTTCAATCCATCTGGCAGCTTTTTGTTTCCCGAGAAGGGAATGGGCGGGGGCCGCGGAGACTCGGGCCTGATGCTGATGGCTGTTGTGGGGGAGAAAAGCCTTCTTTAACGCGCCGACGGCTTCCGTCACTGCCGGGCCCGCCCTGCTATCCTCGCCTCCATTAACTCTTCCATATCAATTCGAGAGGGTTCCCCCTCCCCGTGCTTCCCCCAGCAATGGCGACAAGGTGGAGGATGGCGAGAGAAAAAGACACCTCCCTCGCGATTATCCCTCTACCGCGAATCCGCCCAGCAGACACGACGATCCACTGGCAAAACGACCACGCCGCACGGGTTGTCGCAACTCACCAGCTATAGGCTGTACACGGTCAATTAAGCGATTTTCAAATCAATGTTTGAAAAATATCACCGCCCTCACCTGCAGGTATTTTAATGGGCAGACTGACTGGCATGCGCCCAGTTAAGTTGGTAATTATGGAAACAAAGTAGTTACATGCATATAGTTGAATCAAGAGAGTTACGTAAACATTTGTGAATACTGAAATGAATTATTTTACTTTGTGGTTTTTTAATGCTCGCGAGTGTAGTAATTAGCGCATTTGAAAAAAAAAACATTTTTCTAATAATTGCAAAGTTTCACTTGGCCGATGCGTTAATAAAGTGATTTACTATGCTAATTCCATAATGTAAGTACACACAATGCCCATACAAGTAGATCTGAAGTGAGGCTTTCAAAAGTGCTCAGTTTACCGTGAAAAGCCTTTACCAGTCCTGTTTACCTGCCCCTAGGATGACGGAGCAGCCTTTGGGGTTCCTCGTTATATGAGCACGTCACGTAGATGGCGGTTTTTTGGCCCTTGGTTGGATGATTACATGCGATTCCTTTCTTTATTTTGCCAGAAATGTTAATAATACTAGACAAACTACAAATATGAACAGTCCGTTCAATAGCTATTAAAATATGAAATCTATTTACAAGTGTCTCATCTAAAGATTCTTCGTTAGCCCTGTCATTAAGTTTTATAGTAAATATAGTTTAGATAAAATACATATACCAAGCTGAATTTCCGGTAGATCGCTAAGCAATTGGTTCATCGCAGAGCGGCGTCGAGCATTGTAAATCAGAGGCCCTACAGCACAGAAGTACTTTTTCACGACAGGAAACTCAGAGATTAACGTCTTAAATATAGATATAGAGCCTGTAAACCAGAGCTTAACACATGTTAATGTTAAAGGCAATTTTGCCTTTTGGCATTTGCGAACCTTAGTCACGGATTTCTCTTCATATGTTGGTATTAACCAGTAGAAAACCTTATGGCAACCATTCATTTATGTTGGTTGAAGTTTGGATATTAGTGTTCATCATAAAGTGAGGTAATTTATAAGTGTTCGATTAATTTTGGCGTGTATAATATTTCAGCATAAAGTCACATTTATTTTATGCTTACAGAATATTTACAGTTATGTGTTAAAGTTGGAAATTAGGACTTGACGGAATGTTTGTGCTTCGACGTGGTGTATGACGCATAGTGTCGGGGGGAGGGGGGTAGGCATTACCACGCATGTGTGCGTTTTCGCTCATTATAGGCTTTTCAAGGTAAAATGAGCAGTTATGAGGCCCTACTTACTTTTTTCCTATCAACCATCTTTTTTATCGTTCCGCCACTTTTTCAACTAAATATTGCCATGAGTAGTACGAAATTGAGAATTGTATGACGGGGGTATGCGGCGGGGGACTGAGGGACTGGCAGAGGCCATCTTTGGTGACGTAAATTTTTCAATTTTTTCCCTTTTTTCTCTAGGAATTTTTCTTCCATCCCTCAAAAACAGCTACATTTGCCAGAATCTTTTTCAAAATTTCCCCCAAAAAATATGTATTGCGCAATCCAGATGGCGTTTGCACAATTCGGATGAACCCTGCTTAAAATTGTGCAATACTAGTTGAAATATACAATAATTTATAAGCATGCTCTAACGGCAAGGAATATAATTGCATTGTAATTTATGCGCTATGCGTACTTATAAGCATAATTGGCCATAATTTCCGAACCGTTTAAGATACAGTCTCCAAATTCGTAAAATAGGCATCACTCCCGACCAGGTTAATGATCGCCGGGTATTTTATGCCCTATGCGTACAAATAAGCATAGTTGGCCATAATTTCCGAACCATTTAAAACACAGTCACCTAATTCGTAAAAAAGTAGGCATCACCTCCATCAACGAAAATGATAGCAGGGTCATTAATGCGTTAAGCGCACTTATAAGCACAATTTGCCGTAATTTCCGAACTGTGGAAGATACATTCACCAAATTCATAACATACAAATCACTTACAACAACGACAATGATCGCAGTGCCATTAATGCCCTAAACATACTTATAAGCATAGTTGGCCGTAATGTCCGAACCATTTACGATACAGATACCAAATTTCTAACATAGCCATCGTCCCCATCAACGAAAATGATAGCAGGATCATTATGTCCTAAGAGAACTTATAAGCGTAACTGGCTGTAATTTCCGAATCGTTTCAAATACAGTCACCAAATTCGTAACATACAAATCACCTCCATCAACGAAAATTACCGCATGATCATTTATGCCCTATGCATGCTTATAAGCATAGTTGGTAGCAATTTCCTAACTATTTAAGCTAAAGGCATCAAATTCGTAGCATTGATATCGCCCCCGACAACCAAAATGATCGCAGGGTCATGTTTGCCTTATGCGTACTTATAGGCATATTTGGCCGTAATTTCCAAACCATTTAAGATACGGTCGCCAAATTGGTAACATGTGCATCACTCCAGACAATAAAACTATTGCAGTCTCATTTATGAACTATGCGTACTTATAAGCATTGTTAACTGTAATTGTCGAACCGTTTAAGATAAAGTCACCAAATTCGTACATGCGCATCGCCACCTACAAGGAAAATGATCACAGGGTCATTTATGCCCTATGTGTACTTATAAGCATAGTTGGCTATAATGTCTTAACCATTTAAGATAGTCACCAATTTCGTAACATAGACATCACCCCAAGGAAAATGATCGCAGGGTCATTTGGAGGTGAATGGGCAGATACTAAATATCTAGTACAAAAACAGCAGCTTCTTCGTTAAGTGGATCCCAAACAATGTGAAGAGTGCAGTTTAAGATGCTACCAAATTCTTAACATAGAAAGCACCCCCGACAAGCAAAATGATTGCAGGCTCATTTATACCCTATAAATTCTTATAAACATAGTTGAACGTAATTTACGAACCATTTAAAATAAAGTCACCAAATTCGTAACATGCGCATCACCTCCGAAAAAGAAAATAATCGCTATCTCTTTTATGCACTATGTGCATTTAAAAGCATAATTGGATGTAATTTCCGAACAGTTTAAGATGCAGTCGTACAAATTCATAACATAGGCATCACCTCCGACAAAGAAAATGATCGTATGGTAATTTATGCCCTATGCATACATATAAGCATAATTGAACGTAATTTACGATTCGTTTAGGATAGTTACCAAATTCGTGACATACACACCACCCCATTAACTAAAATGACCGCAGGGCCAGTTATGCCCCAGGCAAAATTATAAGCATAGTTGGATGTAATTTCCGAACCGTTTAAGATGCAGTCACCAAAATCGTAACATAGACATCATCCCCCACAAGGAAAATGATCTCGGGTCATTTATATCGTATGTGCACTAATAAGCATAGTTGGCTGTAATTTTCAAACAGCTTGTGTGTAGGGTCTGAAACAGCACACACAGACACACACATCGGCCTGCACGCACTCATCGATACCCACCACCATAACCCTTGTCGCATGGTAGCGCAAGTGTATACCAGCTATGATCCTTCCTTAGCGACATCTAACCTCTCTTCACCGATCAATAACATCCAGACTGGATATACAAATGAAAAAACCTATATGGCAATAAAGGTCAGCATGGATAACTTACAACAAACTGAGATATGCAAAAGCAAGATATATACAAATGTGATACATGAACGATGCGCATAGTTGTGGTAACTGTGAAATACTTATATGATAATAAAACGAACATCATCAGTCATACACACGGGTCGGCAGCTCGAGTCATCGATAACATGGGTAACACTAACAACCAGCCACGGAATGACAAAAAATAAGTCACATATAATTGCAATGTTAGGAAGCCATACATAACCAAGGGTTACATTAAAACACGCATGTATTAATATAAATAAATACTGGCAGCCTGATGCGATGGTCGGTGAAATCGTGTGTAAAAGATATGAAACTGCCCTATGCATAAAAACATCACACGAGCATCGAGCGCGATAAGCTATGTTAGGCGAAAAATTACAATTGTGAAGTGTGTGGAAACGATAAGAGGTCAACACTGCTACACGTTGTTGAAAACATATATATTAAATAATATGAAAATAAAAAAGAAGTTATAGGTACTTACCAACCAGCACAAGTGTATATTGCACGAGTTACATATGTTATACGATGCCAGACAAGGCCAGGCCCTCCCGACAGGTACAACATAATAGCAAACTACTTCCTTACGAACCGACTGAATCGAAACCGCCAAATTCAGGGTACAGACAACACTAGCAGTAGCAGAACGTGTCCGACCAGACCGACGTTGTGCGATCAATTAACCTCGTTGAGACCCTGCGATCGACTGAGTGCCAGCAGCGCGAACACTGGACGCAGGCCGCACTATGACAATGCGAGGGGTGTATGTCAATATCACGCTCACATTCAGACTCCTTTACGAAGGAAGGGAGCATCTCATTATCCGAGAGAGTGTCGCGCCAGGCTCCAGTGTGACANCACATTCAGACTCCTTTACGAAGGAAGGGAGCATCTCATTATCCGAGAGAGTGTCGCGCCAGGCTCCAGTGTGACAGACCAGCCGAGTCTCGCATACACTTCACATTACGAGCGGAATTCAGTTATACAGTAGAAACTAACAATTTATCTTGNGACCAGCCGAGTCTCGCATACACTTCACATTACGAGCGGAATTCAGTTATACAGTAGAAACTAACAATTTATCTTGTTTTCAATACTATAATTATATTAGATTATACTTATTTGAATACATGTAATTTATATATTACGAGAACAATAAGCACATGCGAAACATTATGCAATTAAACAATAAGTCGCACAAAAGAGAGAGATGACACTGCCATACACTGAGACGAACAGATTTNGAAACATTATGCATTTAAACAATAAGTCGCACAAAAGAGAGAGATGACACTGCCATACACTGAGACGAACAGATTTTAAAAAATTATTATTATTATAAAAGTAAATAGTTATTCACATTCACCAACAAACACATATTGCGCGATCATCGAATGCTGTACATTATGTTAGCCGAAAATTGCCAATTGGGAAGTGCGGAACAATAGGGACAACACTGTCATGCACACTCTTGTAAATTAATTTCAAAATTAAAACAAATGTGAAGGAAAATATTTATAAGCACTTACCAACCATCGCAATCATATATTACAAATGCATGACCCTTACGAGAGGAATTCAGTTATGCAGCACAAGGTAACAATTTATTTCGTTCGAATACATCAATCAGTAAATATTGTAATGACTCTATAATAAAAATATCGCTTCATATAAACTGCTGTTTGTAGTGGATATCGTTTCTGCCATCATTACACACTTTTAGGTCTATAAAAGTAGTTCGGACCGCCACTACACATCGCTCAGAACTTCTTTCTCTCGAAGAATTCCTTCTCGCATATACAAGACATGAAACAAAATCCGTCTACAAGTACCTATTTATCTAACTACAACACACCTCAAACTAGAGTATAATGGCTGTTATACTGATCAGGACGGTCTGGTTTTGTTTATCATCATCTAAAGCATCGTACAGCACCCAACGCTTGTGCAATATGTGCTGGTTGGTAAGTTCTTATAACTTGTTTCCTTTACATTTTAATTTTTTTATATCTGTTTTGCATATCTGTTCTTCATTTAAGGGACGCATTTATGATAATTGTTTTTGTAAAAACAATTCCTGCTGTGAGCATTCAAGCCACTTTTATTCGCATATACCGCACAGCAGTTGATGTATGGATACGTCTTGTGGACGGTGGAAAATTTGCAGTTACTATCTTCATGACATTTGGCTATGGTACGCTTCCTGATTGTCTTGCCGCAATACATGCACTCGCTTCCCGATGATCAACAAGCATAACCTTTGCACTTCTTGTTATGTCTATATAGATTATCACTGCGGGCAATCATCGCAGTTATCAGAGTGGAACACTTTGTATGCTTGGCTGAACATGAAATATGCACTTTCATATTGGCGTGCATTACAACTTTTACTAAAAATATTTTCACAATACCCACATCGATATCGTAATGCTGCCATCGACTCTTCTGGGTCCCTTGCTGTTGGCCCCATCTTCATATTGTAGCAGAGTACACGATCGCAGAAGTTACGATGACACTATAGTGCCTGTTGCGACTCTGCGGGGCACCTTGTTGTTGATGATGTCGATGGTTATATATGGCAAGCCTTCAACCATTGATTCTGTCTTCATATTAAAGCAGAGTACACGATTGTTGTAGGTGGATGCAGTAGTAACAGTCTGCTTTTCACCACCGTGCTCGACAACATAATGACAGTCATTTTACGTGATGCTCGCTTGTACATGCTGATTTCTTACTCGTCTCGGGTTGCCTTAGTTGACGACTGTTGGTTGTGTGGTACAAATGGTAACATGGTTGCTGGACTAAAAAATATTACCTTTAAGGTCGCTTGCTGATTAGCCTGCGTAAATGACAACTAAGCCTCTCAACTTATTTACATTCGATTATCTTTCAGTTTTGATGGTGNCGCTGATTAGCCTGCGTAAATGACAACTAAGCCTCTCAACTTATTTACATTCGATTATCTTTCAGTTTTGATGGTGTCTTGTTTTTCTTTTGCTGTTACTCACTCTCGATGTGCCTTACACAAGTTCCTGGGACGTGGTGTTTCTGTAACGGTAGCACTATCTAGAAAACATTGTAGGAATGGGAGAACAGTCGAGAATCTCTTTGTCCTGTTGCAGTTAGACAGATAGGTGTTTGTAAACGGATTTGATTTCATATTGTGTATATGNTCGAGAATCTCTTTGTCCTGTTGCAGTTAGACAGATAGGTGTTTGTAAACGGATTTGATTTCATATTGTGTATATGTGAGAAGGAGTTCGTTAGGTAGGTATGCAAGCTCTACATCTTTGTCGTGTGCTGTTAGTGATTTAATCTTTCCCTATGTTATGATAGACGATAAACTTTTCTGGTCAATCGAACATCATCCCCATNTGCTGTTAGTGATTTAATCTTTCCCTATGTTATGATAGACGATAAACTTTTCTGGTCAATCGAACATCATCCCCATTATTATTCACTATAGCCTCTGGACGAGAGAAAAAGTTCTGAGCGATGTGTAGTGGCGGTCCGAACTACTTTTATAGACCTAAAAGTGTGCAATGATGGCAGAAACGATATCCACTACAAACAGCAGTTTATATGAAGCGATATTTTTATTATAGAGTCATTACAATATTTACTGATTGATGTATTCGAACGAAATAAATTGTTACCTTGTGCTGCATAACTGAATTCCTTTCGTAAGGGTCATGCATGTGTAATATATGATTGCGATGGTTGGTAATTGCTTATAAATATTTTCCTTCACATTTGTTTTATTTTTAAATTAATTTACAATAGTGTGCATGACAGTGTTGTCCCTATTGTTCCGCACTTCCCAATTGACAATTTTCGGCTAACATAATGTACAGCATTCGATGATCGCGCAATATGTGTTTGTTGGTGAATGTGAATAACTATTTACTTTTATAATAATAATAATTTTTTTAAATCTGTTCGTCTCAGTGTATGGCAGTGTCATCTCTCTCTTTTGTGCGACTTATTGTTTAATTGCATAATGTTTNGTATAATCTAATATAATTATAGTATTGAAAACAAGATAAATTGTTAGTTTCTACTGTATAACTGAATTCCGCT
Organism: Clitarchus hookeri; assembly: GCA_002778355.1. Lineage (NCBI taxonomy): Eukaryota > Metazoa > Arthropoda > Insecta > Phasmatodea > Phasmatidae > Clitarchus > Clitarchus hookeri. Next base: position 156,231 of record NQII01000887.1, on the reverse strand, counting down.
CGTAATGTGAAGTGTATGCGAGACTCGGCTGGTCTGTCACACTGGAGCCTGGCGCGACACTCTCTCGGATAATGAGATGCTCCCTTCCTTCGTAAAGGAGTCTGAATGTGAGCGTGATATTGACATACACCCCTCGCATTGTCATAGTGCGGCCTGCGTCCAGTGTTCGCGCTGCTGGCACTCAGTCGATCGCAGGGTCTCAACGACGTTAATTGATCGCACAACGTCGGTCTGGTCGGACACGTTCTGCTACTGCTAGTGTTGTCTGTACCCTGAATTTGGCGGTTTCGATTCAGTCGCTTCGTAAGGAAGTAGTTTGCTATTATGTTGTACCTGTCGGGAGGGCCTGGCCTTGTCTGGCATCATATAACATCTGTAGCTCGTGTAATATACACTTGGGTCTTGTTTGGTAAGTACCTATAACTTCTTTTTTATTTTCATATTATTTAATATATCTGTTTTCAACAACGTGTAGCAGTGTNGTTGGTAAGTACCTATAACTTCTTTTTTATTTTCATATTATTTAATATATCTGTTTTCAACAACGTGTAGCAGTGTTGACCTCTTATCGTTTCCACACACTTCACAATTGTAATTTTTCGCCTAACATAGCTTATCGCGCTCGATGCTCGTGTGATGTTTTTATGCATAGGGCAGTTTCATATCTTTTACACACGATTTCACCGACCATCGCATCAGGCTGCCAGTATTTATTTATATTAATACATGCGTGTTTTAATGTAACCCTTGGNCGATTTCACCGACCATCGCATCAGGCTGCCAGTATTTATTTATATTAATACATGCGTGTTTTAATGTAACCCTTGGATATGTATGGCTTCCTAACATTGCAATTATATGTGACTTATTTTTTTTCATTCCGTGGCTGGTTGTGAAGGGTTACCCATGCTAGCATTACAGTTGCGATGTTGACCGAGCAAAACTTAGGTTCGGACACGCATTGTTCGATTACCACCGCTGGGACGGTATCAAACTTTGACACTTCCGGTATAATAACAATCCACAAGTTGTCCACACTCAGCTCACTTTGGGATGCGCTAGACACCGACAAAATTGCTTCACAACGAACCGAGTATTGCGATGAGCGATAATCGCTGCCACTTGCTAGACCGACCCAGAAGGCGTTCAACCCGCAAGACAGGTAAGGTAGCTGCTGCATCCTGTATAGGCGCGGGTGGCTACCTCAACTTGCATTGCATACTGTAGGTGGTGAAGTAGATCCTGTGTAGCGCTTTTCAAAGTGCGCTCAGTTAAATGTGAAAGCCAACCCTTGTGNACTGTAGGTGGTGAAGTAGATCCTGTGTAGCGCTTTTCAAAGTGCGCTCAGTTAAATGTGAAAGCCAACCCTTGTGTATGACTGATGATGATCGTTTTAATTATCATATAAGTATTTTACAGTTACCACGACTATGCCTATCGTTTATGTATCAAATTTGCATATATCTTGAATTTTGCATATCTCAGTATGTTGTAAGTTATCCACGCCGACCTTTATTTACGTATACGTTTTCACATTTATATCTCCAGTCTGGGTGTTATTAATAGGTTAAGAGAGGCCATATGTCACTAAGAGGATCAAGTTGGTAGACACTTGCGCTACCATCCGTCAAGGGTGGTGATGGCTATTGAGAGGAGTGCGTGCAGGCCGATGGGTATGTATGTGCTATTTCAGACCCTACATACCTGCGGTTCGGAAATTACAGCCAACTATGCTTATAAGTGCACACAGGACATAAATGACCCGGCGATAATTTTCCTTGTCGGGAATGATGTCTATTTTACTATTTTGGTTACTCTATATAAAACGGTTCAGAAATTACATCTTACTATGCTTATAAGTTTGCCTACAGCATAAATGACCCTTTGGTAATTTTCGTTATTTGAGGCAATGTCTATGTTACGAATTTGGTGCCTCTATTTTAAATGGTTCGGAAGTTACGGCCAAATATGCCTATAATTGCGCTTCGGGCATGATCCTACGATCATTTTCCTTGTCAGATGTGATGCCTATGTTACGAATTTGGTGACTGTACCTTAAATGGTTCGGAAATTATGGCCAACTATGCTTATATGTACTCATAGAGTATAAATTACCCTGTTATCATTTTCTTTGTTAGAGTTATTGCGCATGTTTCGAATTTGCTGACTGTACCTTGAACAATTCGGAAATTACGGCCAACTTTGCTCATAAGTACGCATAGGGCGTAAATGGCCATACNACTGTAGGTGGTGAAGTAGATCCTGTGTAGCGCTTTTCAAAGTGCGCTCAGTTAAATGTGAAAGCCAACCCTTGTGCATGACTGATGATGATCGTTTTAATTATCATATAAGTATTTTACAGTTACCGCGACTATGCCTACCGTTTATGTATCTAATTTGCATATATCTTTAATTTTGCATATCTCAGTTTGTTGTAAGTTATCCATGCCGACCTTTATTTACGTATACGTTTTCACATTTATATANTGTATCTAATTTGCATATATCTTTAATTTTGCATATCTCAGTATGTTGTAAGTTATCCATGCCGACCTTTATTTACGTATACGTTTTCACATTTATATCTCCAGTCTGGGTGTTATTAATAGGTTAAGAGAGGCCATATGTCACTAAGAGGATCAAGTTGGTAGACACTTGCGCTACCATCCGTCAAGGGTGGTGATGGCTATTGAGAGGAGTGCGTGCAGGCCGATGGGTATGTATGTGCTATTTCAGACCCTTCATACCTGCGGTTCGGAAATTACAGCCAACTATGCTTATAAGTGCACACAGGACATAAATGACCCGGCGATAATTTTCCTTGTCGGGAATGATGTCTATTTTACTATTTTGGTCACTCTATATAAAACGGTTCAGAAATTACATCTTACTATGCTTATAAGTTTGCCTACAGCATAAATGACCCTTTGGTAATTTTCGTTATTTGAGGCAATGTCTATGTTACGAATTTGGTGCCTCTATTTTAAATGGTTCGGAAGTTACGGCCAAATATGCCTATAATTGCGCTTCGGGCATGATCCTACGATCATTTTCCTTGTCAGATGTGATGCCTATGTTACGAATTTGGTGACTGTACCTTAAATGGTTCGGAAATTATGGCCAACTATGCTTATATGTACTCATAGAGTATAAATTACCCTGTTAACATTTTCTTTGTTAGAGTTATTGCGCATGTTTCGAATTTGGTGACTGTACCTTGAACAATTCGGAAATTACGGCCAACTTTGCTCATAAGTACGCATAGGGCGTAAATGGCCCTACNGTGACTGTACCTTGAACAATTCGGAAATTACGGCCAACTTTGCTCATAAGTACGCATAGGGCGTAAATGGCCCTACGATAATTTTTCTTTTTGTTAGTGATGTCTATATTATAAATACGGTGACTGTATTATAAACGGTTCGGAAAGTATAGCTAACTGTGCTTATAAGTCACAATGAGAGCCTCGCATATTCAATCAGTGACGAGACCCTTTCGAGAGCCTCGCATAACCAATCAATGTTGAGCCCCTTTCGAAAGCCTCGCGTAGCCTATCGGGACCGATACCCTTTTGAGAGCCTCGCGTAGTCAATCGGAGGCGAGACTCTTTCGAGGACCTCGCGTACTCTAATCGGAGCCGAGACCCTTACGAGAGCCTCGCGATGCCAATCGGGGTTGAGACCCTTTCGAGAGCCACGCGCAGCGAATCAGAGAAAAGAGGGAAAAAAAGTATTTCCAATGGAAAAAGGGAAATCCAAGGATAACTACAGAAAAGCAAGAGCATGAAGTAGGAATATGTAGGACGGAATGCCAGAGCATGAAGTTGGGATATGTGGTAGGACGTGAGAACATACAGTAGGACTTGCGAACGACTTCGTCGTCAGCCGGGAATGCGAGATCGTGAAGTAGGTACAACTGGCGGGAAGGAATGCAAGAGCATGAAATAGCGACATCTGGTAGGAATGCGTGAGCTTTAAGAAAGGAGTATGAACAATGTCGTTGGTCTGGAATGCAAGAGCGTAAAGTAGGGACGAGGAAGAAATTACTCTGAGAAAACAGGAATGTAAGAGCATGAAGTAGGGACAACCAGTAGGAACGCGAGAGCATGAAGTATCGACTTCTGGTAGGAAGGAATGTAAGAGCAAGAACCGCCAGGGCGTCAGGTGAAAGGATGCTAGAAGGAATATGAGAAATCCAAAGTAGAATGATAGAGCATGATGAGAGAGAAGTTGCATGATGGGAGCAATGAACACGAACATTATTCAGCCAAGATGGATGGTGCCAGCTTAGAATGATAGAGCATGCTTGTAACAGATTGCACGTTCCAACTGGTATTGCACATCTTTTAGTAGGGTTCATCCGCATTGTGGCAACGCCATCCGGATTGTGCAATACATATTTTTTTAGGGAAATTCGGTACATTTTGAGGGAAATTCTGCAAATTTGGCCGTTTTTTGAGGGGACAAGGGAAATTCCGAGGGGAAAAAAGGGAAAAAATGACGTTATCCAAGATGGCCGCCGCCAGTCCCCAAGTCCCCCGTTTCACGCCCCTGCTTTACAATCCCCCATTTCCTATTACTGCTATGAAAGTAATAAACTCAGTGTAAATATTTCACCGGACTAGAAAGTTGACGTCTAAAGCTACAATAAAATACATTTATTGACTATTATTCTAAATGAGAGGGTTTCANTACAATAAAATACATTTATTGACTATTATTCTAAATGAGAGGGTTTCAAAAAGTGCTCACTTTACCGTGAATAGCCTATACCTATTTTACCTCGTAAACAAGCCTGCGGGCATTACAACTGCGACGCTAAGAAACGCAATGCAGTTTCAGTTCGTCCACGACGCAAAACCGTACTTTGCGTTAGTTCTGATTACTCGCTTAGTTTNAGAAACGCAATGCAGTTTCAGTTCGTCCACGACGCAAAACCGTACTTTGCGTTAGTTCTGATTACTCGCTTAGTTTGCGAACGCAGAGTTACCATATATATTCTATAAACTCCTGAATATTACCTGCAATGTTATATAAAGACGAGGAATGTCTGCGTTTGTAAGCTATGATTATAAGTATGCTAGAACAACGTATTTAAGAGTACAGTAGACTCCCTCTCGTTCGGCAACCTCGGGACCGGACCCTCGGCCGGACCAGAAAATGGCTGGACTAAANGAGTACAGTAGACTCCCTCTCGTTCGGCAACCTCGGGACCGGACCCTCGGCCGGACCAGAAAATGGCTGGACTAAATGACTAATGACCTAATCACCCAAAACAAGCCGTTGTCGTCCTTGTATCATCCTCTTCGTGGTTAGGATTTACTCAACGCTGATGGAAAATACATACATACGTATGTGCATGCATATGGGTATACGGCACAGACTAAACAATAACACACTAAATAAAATTACACATTTATTATTTGACTACCATTAATGATACATATGCAAAATATGAAATATCACAGTTCACCACTTCGTGCTAGATGACCACGTTTCAGAATTTTCCTTGATGATGATGTTTGTAATGTGTTTATTTTTATACTTGTCTTTTTCTTCGCGTACGTGTTGTTCATTTCAGTGACGTCACACATGACTTTTGGGAATCTTTGAAGACAGACACTTGCCTCACTTTTATTTAAAAGAGAGATATTTTACCATCCAAGTATTGCTAACTGTTGTCGGAAAGTGTGTGTTGACGCTAAGTGTGTGCTTTGAAGCAAAATATAGCGATCTTCGTAAGGAAGAGCGGCCAAAACACATAAAACGCTATCTGGAACACAGTACAACGCACAGTTGTATTCGGAAGCAAATTTGCGTCGAAGGGTCATAATACACCTGCTTGGATGGTAAGTGAACGCGAGATTTAATTTTTTAAACAAACCTAACGTATACCAGTTGAATGAGAGGTTTAGTAGTTGAAACTAACATAGCATAGTTGGTGAAAAAGTGGTTCTTGAAACACGCATGCGCCCTAGCAACGGTCTCGTCTGTCCGAGGGAGATCAGCGAAAAGAGGGAAAGGGGGGATCATAGAGGGAAAATGGGACAGAGTGCGAATGCCTGCCGCGCAGAAGCCTCTCTTNAGAAAAGAGGGAAAGGGGGGATCATAGAGGGAAAATGGGACAGAGTGCGAATGCCTGCCGCGCAGAAGCCTCTCTTCTTGTTTCAAATTGGACAGCTTTTCTACCAATAGCACTATCAAACACAACATGGATAGCATTTTAGGTTAGAAACACTGTTTATGTAAACAAGTGCGTTCAGATATTTGTACTCTTTCTCTAACCTAGTTTTACTCTGAGAGAAAACTTTGTTACAGCCAACAAAATACTTTTTGTAAAGGGTCAAAAATATATTTCGTTTCACCCAAAATTTTTTATGAGTAAACAAAACTTGAAAGGCAACAAGATAAATGTTGTTTATCTAACAATAGACACTCTTGAATAAGCAAAACCTCTGTGTTGGGTCTAAAGAAATTAGATTGTTAACAAACTATTTGGTTGAATCAACTGTATTTATATTCTTAGTTGGCCACTCATTTGTTTCCCTACGTTAGAAAATTCAGCTCAATAGTTTGTCTATATTTTCCGTGGCAATAATGATAGTAACAGTGTATGTTAGTGCATTTATTAATGCACAATAATTTTATAAACATTCCAATAAAACAAGTTCAATAGGAATCTAAATTGTAAAGCTGTAAAACTTGAAATATTTATTTACTCAGATTGCCCAGTATTTGAACTGTACGTATTGAAAAACAATTCCATTTCATCAATTGTAACTTTAGCTGAGGTTGCTTGGACGCAGTGCTCGGGCAGAAACGATCTTCNAAAAACAATTCCATTTCATCAATTGTAACTTTAGCTGAGGTTGCTTGGACGCAGTGCTCGGGCAGAAACGATCTTCGTTCGAATCACGGTCTGGTTTGGGTTAATTTACATCAACCGAAAATGTTTACAAAGTACGTCGAGCCAAACAAATTCAACCAAATTTCAGTTTTGGCTAATCAAATAAGAACAAAATAATNAAAAACAATTCCATTTCATCAATTGTAACTTTAGCTGAGGTTGCTTGGACGCAGTGCTCGGGCAGAAACGATCTTCCTTCGAATCACGGTCTGGTTTGGGTTAATTTACATCAACCGAAACTGTTTACAAAGTACGTCGAGCCAAACAAATTCAACCAAATTTCAGTTTTGGCTAATCAAATAAGAACAAAATAATTTGGTTCCAATAACAAACTATTTCATTGCCCCTATACAAGCAACTAATTTGGTTGCACAAAACAAATTTTGTTTGGTTCAACAAAACACTTTTTACAGTGTAAAGGAATCAGAATATAGTGAAGTTAGTCAACATAGTCAACATTGCACTGACGCTTCCACTAGACGCGAGTTCCATGCGCGGTCCGGCTCTGTGGGGGACTCAACTCGACCATCCTCTCCCCACAGGTAGACCTACTCGCTGCCCCGTCGCTCGCCCGGCCACGGCAGCCGAGCTGGTGTCAAAGTTCCTCCTCCCTGCTGGAGAAACCGACGAGTTTAGACGATACGCAAAATTATTCTGGGAATTAGATTCCTCGGCGCATATCGGTATTTAGAGAAATTACTGGGCGAAGGCCTACGAGCCTATTAATATTGCAGCGGTTCAAGGGTCTGCAGTCTTGGTAGAAGCCTTCTGGCTAAGTGCGGTAACCGGAACATCGGAGAAGAGGACGGACGATGGGAGATTACGAGGTGACGGCTGACGAGGAGTTTGTGATGCGAAAGGACGAGAGAGCCNTAATGCGAAAGGACGAGAGGGCCTGAAACCGGACGAGTGAAGGCGCTGTATGTATGAGGGCACTGTATGAGGGCACTCCGAAATATCTAGAACATTGCGGACTGGTTGGACCTGGAATAAAAAGAGGTGTGGCTGTATGAACATGTGATACTGCCTTCATTGTAAATATTGGAACTATTAAGTATAGACATATAATTTATAATTTAATTCATTATATTTNTGTGATACTGCCTTCATTGTAAATATTGGAACTATTAAGTATAGACATATAATTTATAATTTAATTCATTATATTTAGATGCACTGTTTATCGGGAATGATTTTTAATTATTTAATTACGTTAATTTATTTTAGGTAATTGTAAATTTTATTGATTGAATTCATTAATTTTAAACAGAAAGTGGTAGCAATGTATGGTGAGGGGTTAAGATGAGAGAATTTATTTTGTAGATATTGTAAATAAAAATAGAAAATTATAATTGTCTCTTTTATTTAATTAAAACTTCTATCCCTTAACGAACGTGGTTTAGCCCACTGACTTTGAAGGAAATTGTAACAGTATTTTATGCATGTAAAACGGTAAGGTCTTTTGAAAATTCAAGTGTAANCCACTGACTTTGAAGGAAATTGTAACAGTATTTTATGCATGTAAAACGGTAAGGTCTTTTGAAAATTCAAGTGTAAACAAATAGGTTTATCACTGTTGACCATGCGACTTAGACAGTTACGTTGGCTATGGACAAGTCAATGTTGTGTATAGTCAGTTCACGGTATCTTGACACATTTTTAATCAGACCTTTCATAAAATCACCCCATCCGTGACGTGTTTGGCTTTTCCCTATATATTTGGTGTACCACAAGCGTTTTATAATCGTGTTAACATGAAAGTGCTTTATTTTTGGTAGAATTGAACGTTTAGTTGTAAGTTCTCCATAAATTTTAGTATTTCATTCATGATTAATATGAATAAAAACGGAGAAAATATGTGCATTAGTAATGCCTAGTAAGAAATAGTTCTTATGCAAAATGTCATTGCACCGAGTGCGCACGAATGCGGTGCTCTGGCTTTTGGTTTAATTTTGTAGACTCACTTAAGATTTGTTTTCATGGGACGGGCGAATATCCTGGAAGTAGAACTTAAGCAGGTCTTCAGAAAAGTGCGAAGTAGCCGGGAACAGCCTATACACGCGTAGAAGACCAAACGGGTCGACTTCAACTTCAACCGATGGGGAAAATCAGCTATATACTCGCGGTGGTGCCGCGAGGTGCTGAGGTGCCGGATGGACAAGAAACCGAGCTCGTATCGTTCCCTTGTCTACAGGAACACAATCGCCAGATCTCCTCAGCCGTGTTAATGTGTCAGTCACGGGCGTGCGTGCGTGTTTCGCCTCCTCGCCCCTTCCCGCCAGCAACGTCGTGTATCTATGGATACGTGAGTGCCCTGTCAACGCAGCACATCCGGCCGGGAGGAGGACATACTCCTTCCTGCCCCAGGCTAAGGGAATTCACGCCGCGGGACATCCACCATGAATTAGGAGTGACGTACGTACTCAACATCTCCCTCCACCACTACGCCCTAATGGTCAGTGCGTCGCGTTCTCTGTGGTCGACGTCTTTCGAGAGGATATTGGGTATAGTCCATTCGCGGTTTCATCACACTTTTTGAAAAATCATACTATATATGATGTTTCGTTGTTTCTTAGATATTAAATTAATGGCAAGCGTTCTACACTCGTGTCAACATAAAAGTACTTATTTTTTATTAAATTAAATTTTTACTTATATTTTATCTATAAATTATAATATTACATTTATGATTAGCACGAATACAAACACAGAGAAAATAGGTGCGTTGGAAATGCCTAGTAATACATAGTTCTAATACAAAATATTGTTACACTGAGAGCGCACGAATGCGGTGTGTTGTACCTACGGTGTAATTTTCTGGACTTACTTAAGGTTTGTTTGCATGACGTGGAGGAATATTCTGGAATTAGAACTTTAGCAGGGCTTCGGAAAAGTTGGAAGTAACCGGGAATGGAGTATATTACACGATACCTGCAGCCCAACTTGTTCTCGTACGAGCTTCTATAAAGCCTTTTGCGCAAGCTTTTATACCAACTGCTATGTGAGCAGGCATGGAAAATTCCTATTTTACGTTTGCTGGCTTGCTGGGATAAGGTATCCCCGGTAGGTATGCATATGAACGTATGGTTCATAGTAAATAGGGAACTCACTCATTGAACTAATATCAATACTCGCAGTGTCTTCAGAGTTTTCGAATCAAACCTTCGAAAAATCACACCATATATGACACGTTCGCATGTTTCTCATAAATATGTTATTTATCATAAGCATTTTATACTTATGTAGAAGTAAAAGTAACTTATTTTTGGTCACATTGAACTTATATCTTTAATTTAAAGGTATGTTGACAATGCCTAGTAAGAAATAGTACTCATGCAAAATATTAATAAACTGAGTNTATATCTTTAATTTAAAGGTATGTTGACAATGCCTAGTAAGAAATAGTACTCATGCAAAATATTAATAAACTGAGTACGCACAAATGCGGTGTGATATCTCTCCTTTTGTGTAATTTTCTAGACGAGGTTAAGCTTTTCTCACATGGGGAGGATGGATAGCCTGAAATTAGGACTTAAACTTGGCTTCAGAAAAGTTTGAAGNTGCGCACAAATGCGGTGTGATATCTCTCCTTTTGTGTAATTTTCTAGACGTGGTTAAGCTTTTCTCACATGGGGAGGATGGATAGCCTGAAATTAGGACTTAAACTTGGCTTCAGAAAAGTTTGAAGTATTAGTGAATGGACTTAACATATTAAGTTGTNAGTATTAGTGAATGGACTTAACATATTAAGTTGTGAATTAAAATAACTAAACAGGTTTTTTTTAACAGATCGTTAAAAACCGCCACGGACATTGGGAATCATAAGGGTTCATGAAGACCCGTTATGTGATGTCCTGTGGCACGATTGCGCTGCATGGTACAGTACAGTGTGACGTTGACGCTCTGCATTTGATGTAGAGATGACGTAAACAGTGCAGAGTTGCGTAGCCCATTCCACAGAGGAAACAAAAGGAATATACATGACGTGACGACTACTCAATTAGTCATCCATGTGCAGTCGAATACAGTACACTGCAAGGTGGGAATTGTGGTGACGGAAAAGTACTCCGACAACGAGAAGGTAGAAATGCCGATCATCTATGGAGAATGTAAGTTAACACATGAATGTGTTGGTATTATTTTACAGTACAGTGTAGTGCGTTCAAGTGAGGTGTACTGAAACACACTCATTAACACAGTTATGTTATTACCATTATCAATAGCTTAGTTAGCTCACTCGTCATTAATTCTGTTGAAGGTTGGCGTAATGCTAGTCAGGCGGAGCAACTCTTACAGAGAGTGATGCCCTACAAGACCCCAGCGCGTCCGGACGGATGTTTTCCCGTTTCGTTGTGTTCATAAACATTTATTACATCAATATATATATATATATATATATTAATACAAAATGATTTGGTTGGATCTGGCTTAAGTGATTAATGGATGTGACAAATTTATATAAATTACTTATATTGCAGCCATTTGAAAATCAGTGTTTGATACCACTTAAATCATCTAGATTAACATGGCCTTCTGTAGTAATACAAGTGTGCAAAATTTTGTGGAAATTAGTTTAGTGATTCCAGAAAATTGTCATAATTGTTCCATTATCCCACCTGGAACTATCTTACAAAAGAACCGCCAAAATAGTACCTTAGTACCTACGAATAATTTATACTTATAAATAATACTGTTATACAAAAGTTTGTATAAGTTTGGTGAATTAGTAAGTGGCCGTAACATATTAACATTAATTAATTTTATTAAATCCTTTAAAAAATACCCGCCGCACATAAAACATGTTAATTTGCATACACTACTGTAACATTACTTGCGTATAAAAGTTTGTGGGAATTGGCTCATTGGTCACCGAGATATGGCACAAAACCTCAATTTTTTTCATATGACGATCTTCATAAATGGTGGACAAATGATTATCCCTAAATAATATAAAACAAAGTCGCATATCCGCTTCTGTCTGTGTATTCGCATAGTACTTCTAAACTACTAAATGGATTTTGATGCAGTTTTCAACATAATTTAGAGAATTTCTTGAGAAAGATTTTGGTGTATAAATCATTTATATTTAATATAAGGATAGTAGATAAATGTCAAACCGTTTGTAATCAAGTCGTAAAAACCGCTTTTAGGGGGGCTTACATGGCTAGTGCTGACTAAACCGTAAGAGATACATCAAATTAATGTGCTACAGAATTGTAGCTCTCAAAAATTTCCACAGAAAAGTTCGCGATAGCATATGTTTATATTTTCAGGATAACCCACAGTAATAATTTTTGTCATTCAAAGTATCGCTATATAACCTAAATTGTTACTGGACGAAGCCGGGCCGGTTCGCTAGTGTAATATAATATTTGATGATTTTCATATATATTGCCAGCATATACAGTTCGGAATTGTTTTAATACATGTGGCACCCTAAGCAAAAATATTTACATTGCTGTTAATTAGAAAATATATGACTAACCCCTTAAATAGTAATAAAAATACTGATGAACTACAAAAGTAAACATTCTCATGAATTTGTGGGAATTACAAAACTGTCTCCCGGAATAGGACATAATATCTAAATTTTTTAAGTGGTGCTATCTTTTAAAATGTCGGGAAGATGTTTCGATAAACTCATTTATTTTTGCATAGATACTGCTAGTATAGAAGTTAAGTTAAAATTGGTTGCATGGTTTCGTAGATATGGCATACAAAGCTAATATATTTAGCTGCCATTTTGAAAATGAGTTTCTGATCAACACAAAAAAATATTTTCTTATACAAAAGAGACTTCGTTTTGATNTAGCTGCCATTTTGAAAATGAGTTTCTGATCAACACAAAAAAATATTTTCTTATACAAAAGAGACTTCGTTTTGATCAATTCTATGGTTGTAATAAATAGTGCCAGCATACAAAGTTAAGTAGAAATTTATTTCTTGGTTTCGAAGATATTGGATACTAATCTTAAATTTATGTATGACCACCATTTTAAAGTGCTTCATCCACTTAAAAATTATCTATTTATATCGGTTACCACGGTATTATTCTTTGGCCTTATACAGTAGGAATTGGTTAATTTCCCCCCAATATATGATAACAGCTTTATTTGTGTGGCGCTGCTTTACAAAATGGCGGACAAAATACTTATTTTATGGTTGTAATAGTTACTGCCTGCATACAAAATTAAGTTTCCAGGTTTCGTAGATTTAGCATACTTAATTAAAATGTATATTAGAGCCTTTTTCAAAATAATTTTCTAACCTACTCAAGACATATAAATATACATTGACTGCAGTAGTACTGGTTATTTGCCAATTTAAGTAACAATAGGTATATTTACAAAATCTGTATTTCTTATTGTTGTGCTATCTAAAAAAATTGCTAAAAAAAAAAAAAAGGTGATTATGCATTCGCAAATATGATGATTAAAATAAATACTTTTAGGGTACAAAATTTGGTTGAAATTAGCGTACCGGTATTATTGATAGAAAAAATTAATTTCTAGTATTCGAATGGCCGCTATTTTGAAAAAAGTGTTATGCATTTAAATCACATATATTTAAATGACCAACCATAGTTTTACTTGTGTGCCAAATGTGGTTGGTATCAGTTAAATGGGACCCGGTCCTCTTCGTGAGAGAGGGATTCAATAACCTGAGAAGAAATGTCAGCAAAATGCTGAGAGACCAGCGGAGAATAGCCGTTTGCACACTGAACAGAGAGAGAGTTGCAGAGACACTGAACCTACCTGAAATAAAGCAGAGTGAGGAAGGAGAGTTTTATGGAGAAAAAGAAAGAGAGGTCCCCATTCTGCAGAAATTAGTGAGGTAAAGTGAATCCGTCGCATCATCTCAGAAGGTAGTCACTATACAGTGGCCGTCGAACAGGAACGCCATCGACGCAGCTGTGCAAACATGGTCCATGGGGGCTAATCCCAAGGAACCCTGGGAGCTGTACGACCAAATGGTTCGTGGCTCCCAACTCTCACGACACGAGGATCCGGCAACACTGATGGCAGCTCTTAGAAAAATCAATGGACGGGGGAGATACGGTTCTCTTCCCCCGCATGGAATGTGTGGACAGACTTGTCATCGCCCAGGCAGGCCTGCCCACGGATCCGGAGGAACTCATCAGCTTGCTGAAGGAGTACTACTGGTGGAGGGGGGAAACGTTTGACACGTCCATGATATATAAGGATGCTGTCCTTACATACGGGAGGCGTACCTTCAACTACAGTAAGCCCTTCACTGTGTACATTGTGGCGAGGTATTTGTCCTTCATCTTGGGCAGTATTCCTAAACCACTGGATTTGACAAACACCTGATTGACACCACTTCCTGTAAAATACTCTTGTATATTCCAGGAAACCTGACTACAACCCCAGCTAATGAAACCGGAAAATGAAATGGATAATGGAAGGATGAAATGGCTCCTGGGGTCGGAAGTGTANTACAACCCCAGCTAATGAAACCGGAAAATGAAATGGATAATGGAAGGATGAAATGGCTCCTGGGGTCGGAAGTGTAAGTGTGTATGTGTGTGCTGTCGGTAGGAGGGATCTGACTGGCCAGACTGGGATCCCGACGAGACCTTTGCATGCGTGTGCTTGGCGCGATGCTGCACATGCCCTTGGAAACTCTCCCTTTCTCTGCCACGGTGATCACTCTAGCTGGAGAAAAGAAGAACAAGATCACGAAATACGAGGGAAAGAAGACGGAACTGACTAGTGGGCGGTGGCAGAGAATCGCGACGAGGCCCTCAGCATGTTCGCTCTTGGCGCTATAGCTGTGCAACCCAGGGAAACTCTTCTCGTCCATCTGGATACTAGTCATGATCTGCTTCCTACCGACATCCATGAATGTGACGGTTCGGAAAATCTGCAGTGTGGAATAGAATTATGCTCCTTGCGTTCGGTGGGCGAGGAGGCGGGGAACAATTCTGGTTTACCGTTTGTCCTCCAAATCTTTGCCCAATCCTCACTCGAGCGCATTGAGCAGTGTTTTGTGTTAAGGGTACGTCGCCATGAATAATTTCTCGTGAAAGGACTCGCGCTGTTCGCGTTATGTATTTATGCTNTTTTGTGTTAAGGGTACGTCGCCATGAATAATTTCTCGTGAAAGGACTCGCGCTGTTCGCGTTATGTATTTATGCTAAAAATTCTTAGGTTTTGAAATTAGATTCTGTTCGGCACAGAATGGCGGATTTCCAAAACGCAAGTTCCCGGTGTTACCCAGCGATACAAAAATAGCCGATTTAGCTATTTGTTTGTGAGAGTTTAAAGTAAAAGTAGAAAGTCAGTGCTCCTGGTATAACCTTTTTAAAGGTATCGGCCACCAGGAGGGGAGGTTTGGTGAGGAAAGCACCGGTTCCACCGGGAACTTGTAGTATCAGTTAAGNTTTTGTGTTAAGGGTACGTCGCCATGAATAATTTCTCGTGAAAGGACTCGCGCTGTTCGCGTTATGTATTTATGCTTAAATTCTTAGGTTTTGAAATTAGATTCTGTTCGGCACAGCATGGCGGATTTAAAAAACGCAAGTTCCCGGTGTTACCCAGCGATACAAAAATAGCCGATTTAGCTATTTGTTTGTGAGAGTTTAAAGTAAAAGTAGAAAGTCAGTGCTCCTGGTATAACCTTTTTATAGGTATCGGCCACCAGGAGGGGAGGTTTGGTGAGGAAAGCACCGGTTCCACCGGGAACTTGTAGTATCAGTTAAGNAAGGTATCGGCCACCAGGAGGGGAGGTTTGGTGAGGAAAGCACCGGTTCCACCGGGAACTTGTAGTATCAGTTAAGTAATTTTGAAGATATAAAGTGAGAGCTTAATTTTTAAATGTAATGTTATCTTCCAAAATGGCTTACCGACAACGATATCCATTTATAAATTCAATGCTTATACACTGAAGAGCCAAAAAAACTGGTACACCTGCCTAATATCGTGTAGGGCCCTCGCGAGCACGCAGAAGTGCCGCAAGACGACGTGGCATGGACTCGACTTATGTCTGAAGGTATGCAGGAGGCAATTCACACCATGAATCCTGCAGGGCAGTCCACAAATCCATAGGAGAGCGAGGCGGTGGAGATCTATTCTGAACAGCACGTTGCAAGGCATGGGTCTATACGAGTTATTACAAGTGCAGACCACTAAATCCACCGGAATGGAAGTGTATAAAGTCAGAAGATTGTTCCTGGAGCCACTCGGTAGCAACTCTCGACGTGTGAGGTGTCACATTGTCCTGCTGGAATTGTCCACGTCCGTCGGAATGCACAATGAACGTGAATGGGTGCATGTGATCGGACAGGATGCTTACGTATCTGTCACCTGTCAGAGTCGTATCTAGACGGTTAAACTCACTTCTCTTTGATAGTAGAACGGCCAGTCATGATGTGTTGAGCTTTAGCTAAAGAGAGTGAAGTAAATGGGCGTCACCAAATAGATGATGTCATTAACCGCCGATTAGGGTGAATCGAAGTGGAAATAGGGCAGCGAAGGAACGCAATATGTGGAAAATGGGAGGGCTNAATAGGGCAGCGAAGGAACGCAATATGTGGAAAATGGGAGGGCTCCAAGAAATCCCACCGGCCACGTGCAACAGCCGCAACGTTTCCCGCAAGAAAAAAATTCAGGTTTGACCGCGCCGGGAATCAAAACCGGTTTCCTCGTGGTAATCTAGTGTGGGAAATTCATTGTCTATCAGTCGGCAAGAGTTGAACTTGGGTAATTTTGCTATTTTATGGTATTTAATTGATTTTGAAACAATTATGGAACCACCACTGCTGCATGGAGGGGATTTTAAGACGCAATTCGTGTGAGTGAAGAGATTTGGGCAGCTCTTAACATCGAGGTCTTGAGAGCCGATGAGGGTGAAGTGAGGTGAGTATGGAGCAGCACCGGAATGAAAAGGGGTGGGAAACGGGAGATTCCCGAGATAACCCGCCAACCAGCGACATCATCCGGCACGATTCCCACATGAAAAAATCCTGAGTAAACCGGCCGGGGACAGAACCCGGTTCGCCTTGGTTGGGAGTCGATAAGTCTAACCACTCAGCCACTGTGGCCCCTGACGCAATTTGAGCCCATTCAATTACGATGCAGCAAATTAAGAATGTTGTTAGTGTATAGCGCGGAGTTGTATTTTATTTTCACAAATAATGAGAAATTTAATGCTCGTGGTAGTATTGTTCTTCACGCGTTCTTATCACTGGATATTTCAAAATCTTAAGTTAAACGCAAACTTTTAGTGTGCTGTAGTGCAAAAAGTCGTTGTTTAGCCTGCACACCATGCAGTTTGTAAGTGTGAAATCTGATGTCGCTTTAAGTAATATTTTTTTTAACGGATATTGCATAATTTCATATCAAAATGAGTATGTTTTTTTTTTGAATACACTAAATATTACTAGAAGTTACTGATTTTACTAATGCGCCCACTTTCCTTTATATGGGTGTAAATAATATNTAATACACTAAATATTACTAGAAGTTACTGATTTTACTAATGCGCCCACTTTCCTTTATATGGGTGTAAATAATATTTAACGAAGTTCTTAAAATCTTGCACGATAGGAAAGTCTTGGCGTCTCTTTTAACAGCGTATAATTACAGATCGAACAAGAAACATATGCAACCAGTATTATTTGACAATTACAAATACACGCGTACCTTACCCCGGACTTGAACCCAGAACACCTCTTACCTTATGTTAGCGTGCAATCAACTGCATTAAGGAGGTAGGATTTGGAGCATCAACTTCTAATGCAATCAGTGTAATGCTTTGAATGGTAGGGTTTACTAACCTGAAATATTTACTGAGCCGTAATTTTGAAAATAAGTGCTTGAGGCACTGCAGACAAGGAACTTTACAAGGCCTACCATTGCGCTACTTGGGTAACAAATTTAGTGGAAATCTTTGATTAGTATGTGAAATATGGCATAAAATTCTTATTTTCTTATTTGGTGCTATCTTATAAAATTGCTTTAATAATTAGGTTCTGTATGCGATGCTTTTAATAAATACCGTCAGCATACAGTTTGGTTAAATTAAGTTACTTTATATAATAGACACGACAAATTTATAAAAATATTTATGTGGCCGCCATGACGAAAATATGCCAGACCCACTTAACTATGATAGTTCACATCGCCTTATGTACTACTAATGATGTGCAATATCTGGCGGAAATTAATTGAATTGTTCCGGGAGTACGGCAAAATACACACCTCAAAAAAAGTTTTGCACCTCCTGTATTTTATTTGCTCAAGAAGGATGTTCGCATTCAGAGTTGTTTCATTACAAAACGACATCTGAATGAAATGTAACGACACCTGTTATGTGTATGTGGACTCAACACAATCAGTCTCAGTACAATCCGGAAGAGTGCGCTGTTACCTTTGGACACAACATGCAAAGACAGTGTGTGTCCTGTTCAGCTGTATGAAACATGCCTCGACTAGTCATTACCACATTTGATTGTACGCGCATAGTGACTTTGCGTAAGCAAGGCCTCTCCGTGAGGGCAATTGCCCGCCTCGTCGGTGTACACCATAGTGACATGAGGACATACAGCCACTATCTTGTTGCACACTATGTTTCAGATGGTCCTCGCAGTGGTTGTCTGCTGTCAACAACAGAAGCTGATGACAATTACGTGAGAATACTGGCTCGCAGGAACCGAGAAAACACCGCAACCGAACTGCGTAATGCCCCCCTGCAGGCATCTGGGAGGTCTGTCTATACTCAGACAATCCGAAATAGTTTCATTGGGACAACCTACACAAGATTTCTTTAGCTAGCAAGCACCTGCTCATGCACTTGGACTGGACCCTGGCAGAATGGTGCCAGGTCCTCTTCACCTATGAGTGCAGAATGTGTCTGACGCCTGACAATTGTCGGAGGAGAGTTAGGAGAAAGCGAGGTAACGCCAGAGAAGTCGTGTAAACCATCCCAAAGGTCCAGCAGGGAGGCGGAACCATNGAGTTAGGAGAAAGCGAGGTAACGCCAGAGAAGTCGTGTAAACCATCCCAAAGGTCCAGCAGGGAGGCGGAACCATCATTTTTTTGGGGGCTGCATTATGTATGGACGTCAGACGCAACTCATAGTTGTCGAGGGCAATATGACAGGTGTACAATATCGGGACAGAATCCTTGGGCCCATTGTTCAGCCATACCGACAACATATTGGTGATAGATTCGTTCTGCAAGATGACAAGGCCCGCCCATCTTGATAGCAAATTCCTCAGGGATGGAAAGGCTTGCGGTGTCTGAGGAAATGAATCCCATTGAATATGCCTGAGACCAGCTGAAACAGGCAGTGCGACGACGCAGGAATCCATCTCTCACCCTGGCCGACCTCCGGAGGGCTACTGTCGAAGAGTGAGATAGGTTAGAGCAAGACAGCCTCAACCGCCTTGTGGACGGCATGCCACGAAGGGCCAGATCATGCTTCACTGCACAGGGTGGCGTAACACCATACTGAGCAGCAGAGTCCGAGTTCCATGTTTGATCGGCGGATGCATTTTAACAAATCATATTGTTTGTTTTTCTTATTCCTTCGTGTTTTCTTAAAATTGGTTTTGTTATTCTTTCCAGAGAGTGTATATTTTCATCCCACACTGTCACTTGGTTCGTAAGCAACCTACTATCTCAGCAGTCCAGGTGGTGCCAAATTTTTTTTGAGGTGTGTATTCAATTTTCTCACCTGGCACTAATTTGCATAAAGGTTCGTAAAATTGAATCTCTGTAAGCATAAGTGATACTTCTAATGAATCCTGTTATTGTACATAAATTGGTTTATTTTTATTTAATTGTTTAATAGATATAATATACGAACCTCAAATATTTATATTAACACCATTTTAAAAATGTCTGCAGCACCTAAAACACGTTAGTTTACATACTCTAATGTAGCACTACTTGTGTGTTAAAATTTGGAAGGGGCGAGGGAGTAAAGAGATTTGGGTCGCTCTTAACAGAGAAGCATTGAGAGCCGATGAAGTTGAAGTGAGATGAGTCTGAAGCGGCACCGGAATACAAGTGCGGTGAAACGGGAGATCCCAGAGAAAATTCGCTGACCAGCGGCATCGTCCGGCACGATTCCCACATGAGAAAATCCGGGAGTGACCCGGTCGGGGATTGAGACCGGTTCGCCTCGGTGGGAGGCGAGTAGGCTAACCGCTCAGCCACCGAGGCCCCTAAATTTTTGTAGGAATCGGTTAATTGATACTCGATATATGTTGTAATACCTACATGTATTCATGTGACAATCTTCATAAACGGAGGGGGAAAAATTAGTAATAGCACACTCCATGATTTTATAAATACTTTCATGATACGAAATTGTTATAATCTGTTACATAGTTTATTATATACAACATACTATGCTAAAAAAAATTATAGTCGCTATTCTGAAAATAATTATTTGGCACACTTAAAATATAAAATTTAATGACCTACCACAGTACAACTTCTTCTCCAAATTTCTTATGAATCTGTTGATTTTTTCCCGAGATATGCCATAAAAACTTAATTTTTCATGTGGGCCTATCTTATAAAACGGCGGACAAAACTGGCTATGTATTTGCGTATATGATGCTTGTAATATATAGTTTCAGCATACAACATTTGGTCCATATTGGTAGAACTATTTGGAAGATATACGCATAACCATAAGATATTGGTATGTCCGTCATTGTGAAAATAAGCACCTAATCAATTTGAGTCATATTCTTAATTGGTCTACTATCCTATTACTTAGTAGCCAAATTTGGCGAGAAGTAGTAGAGTTGTTTTCAAGATGTAAAGTAAAAACTCTATTTTGCCATGTGTTGCTGTTTTACAAAATGGCGGACCAACAATATTTATTACTAAAATCTAATACTTAAATGATCTACTCTCATTATTCAAAATTTGGTTTAGATCGGTTGAATGGTTATCGAAATATGACATATCACCGAAATGGTAAACTGACTGCCATTTGATATTAAGCGCCCGGCGTGGCCGAAAACTATAAAAGTCAGATGTTGTTATTAAGTAATGTATGTGTACCGAGTTTGGTGAAATTCAGTTTACGCGTGGAAAGGTTTTAATTGGGGGGACACGTAAACGCACAGACACACAAAGGCACAGTAACAGGAAAGTGATCTTATAGCCCTTTTTTTCCTTCTGAAAGAAGGACAAAAACTAGCTCAATTATTTACTTAAAAAAATTGTCTCGTTATATTTAAAATGCCGTAACTACCAATTATAAATGTCTGTGAATTTTTAAATTTTATATTAGAAAATTTTTGTACATTGTTAATCTGTTGCTGTGCCTGAATTTTTGAAAAATAAGTGCGGTCATTCGTACATTAAAAAAAGTTTGACAATGAATTCTATTTTACATAGCGTGTTTAATATGCTACATTAAATTTGGTTTATTTTCCTCTAGTGTTTAAAATTTAAATAGTTTTGGTTATGACATGTGATGATTCAATAACTGCGGNGAGTTAGGAGAAAGCGAGGTAACGCCAGAGAAGTCGTGTAAACCATCCCAAAGGTCCAGCAGGGAGGCGGAACCATAATTTTTTTGGGGCGGCATTATGTATGGACGTCAGACGCAACTCATAGTTGTCGAGGGCAATATGACAGGTGTACAATATCGGGACAGAATCCTTAGGCCCATTGTTCAGCCATACCGACAACATCTTGGTGACAGATTCGTTCTGCAAGATGACAAGGCCCGCCCATCTTGATAGAAAATTCCTCAGGGATGGAAAGGCCTGCGGTGTCTGAGGACATGAATCCCATTGAACATTCCTGGGACCAGCTGAAACAGGCAGTGCGACGACGCAGGAATCCACCTGTCACTCTGGCCGACCTCCGGAGGGCTGCTGTCGAAGAGTGAGATAGGTTAGAGCAATACAGCCTCAACCGCCTTGTGGACGGCATGCCACGAAGGGTCAGATCATGCTTCACTGCACAGGGTGGCGTAACACCATACTGAGCAGCAGAGTCCGAGTTCTATGTTTGATCGGCGGATGCATTTTAACAAATCATATTGTTTGTTTTTCTTATTCCTTCGTGTTTTCTTAAAATTTGTCTTGTTATTCTTTCCAGAGAGTGTATATTTTCATCCCACACTGTCACTTGGTTCGTAAGCAACCTACTATCTCAGCAGTCCAGGTGGTGCCAAATTTTTTTTGAGGAGTGTATTCAATTTTCTCACCTGGCACTAATTTGCATAAAGGTTCGTAAAATGGAATCTCTGTAAGCAAAGTGATACTTCTAATGAATCCTGTTATTGTACATAAATTGGTTTATTTTTATTTAACTGTTTAATAGATATAATATATGAACCTCAAATATTTATATTAACACCATTTTTAAAATGTCTGCAGCACCTAAAACACGTTAGTTTACATACTCTAATGTAGCACTACTTGTGTGTTAAAATTTGGAAGGGGCGAGGGAGTAAAGAGATTTGGGTGGCTCTTAACAGAGAAGCCTTGAGAGCCGATGAAGTTGAAGTGAGATGAGTCTGAAGCGGCACCGGAATACAAGTGCGGTGAAACGGGAGATCCCAGAGAAAATTCGCTGACCAGCGGCATCGTCCGGCACGATTCCCACATGAGAAAATCCGGGAGTGACCCGGTCGGGGATTGAGACCGGTTCGCCTCGGTGGGAGGCGAGTAGGCTAACCGCTCAGCCACCGAGGCCCCTAAATTTTTGTAGGAATCGGTTAATTGATACTCGATATATGTTGTAATACCTACATGTATTCATGTGACAATCTTCATAAACGGAGGGGGGGAAATTAGTAATAGCACACTCCATGATTTTATAAATACTTTCATGATACGAAATTGTTATAATCTGTCACATGGTTTATTATATACAACATACTATGCTAAAAAATATTATAGTCGCTATTCTGAAAATAATTATTTGGCACACTTAAAATATAAATTTTAATGACCTACCACAGTACAACTTCTTCTCCAAATTTCGTATGAATCTGTTGATTTTTTCCCCGAGATATGCCATAAAAACTTTATTTTTCATGTGGGCCTATCTTATAAAACGGCGGACAAAACTGGCTATGTATTTGCGTATATGATGCTTGTAATATATAGTTTCAGCATACAACATTTGGTCCATATTGGTCGAACTATTTGGAAGATATACGCATAACCATAAGATATTGGTATGTCCGTCATTGTGAAAATAAGCACCTAATCAATTTGAGTCATATTCTTAATTGGTCTACTATCCTATTACTTAGTAGCCAAATTTGGCGAGAAGTAGTAGAGTTGTTTTCAAGATGTAAAGTAAAAACTCTATTTTGCCATGTGTTGCTGTTTTACAAAATGGCGGACCAACAATATTTATTACTAAAATCTAATACTTAAATGATCTACTCTCATTATTCAAAATTTGGTTTAGATCGGTTGAATGGTTATCGAAATATGACATATCACCGAAATGGTAAACTGACTGCCATTTGATAGTAAGCGCCCGGCGTGGCCGAAAACTATAAAAGTCAGATGTTGGTATTAAGTAATGTATGTGTACCGAGTTTGGTGAAATTCAGTTTACGCGTGGAAAGGTTTTAATTGGGGGGACACGTAAACGCACAGACACACAAAGGCACAGTAACAGGAAAGTGATCTTATAGCCCTTTTTTTCCTTCTGAAAGGACAAAAACTAGCTGAATTATTTACTTAAAAAAATTGTCTCGTTATATTTAAAATGCCGTAACTACCAATTATAAATGTCTGTGAATTTTTAAATTTTATATTAGAAAATTTTTGTACATTGTTAATCTGTTGCTGTGCCTGAATTTTTGAAAAATAAGTGCGGTCATTCGTACATTAAAATAAGTTTGACAATGCATTCTATTTTACATAGCGTGTTTAATATGCTACATTACATTTGGTTTATTTTCCTCTAGTGTTTAAAATTTAAATAGTTTTGGTTATGACATGTGATGATTCAATAACTGCGGAGTTTATTTTTTATTGGAAGCAAATTTTCTTCACGTGGAAAATCCATGATATGAACGGTGGCGATGTTTGACACGAAGATAAAATAATGGTTATTCTATCCTTCCAGTAGATTTATGGGAAGGCACAAACGCAAACGGTGGTGTATGACGTACAGTATGACATTTCAACTTCCGAACTAGATAACACCCAGGTAAATACCGACCATGATGATTGTTTCATACCCCACCGCGCTAATTTTTCACCAGAAAAAAGCGTTGTTCTAGTGAAAGGGGGTGAGAAAGAGCAGCGAGTTACGCTGTACCGTTTAACGGTGCGATTTTTAATGCGCAGTTTACTTCAATAATACCCTCGTTCAGCAGTAACTCCCACGGTTCTCCGAGTTTACGAGCAGCCGTTTTCGGATCATGACGGTATCGCGCGGGATTCAGTAGCGCCAGCAATTAATGTCCTACTATCAGCGTGCATCGGATTTCCGATGTAAATTTTTAACAATCACGGCCATTTGATATCCGCTATATTTGATTTTTGATTTTCAGCACAAACTGCCGTGTTATCTCTGCTCATGAAATGCAGTGCAGGGTGCAGACGGGGTTGTGAAAAACATTTTATAATATATAATATAACTTGAAATTTGCTATATGTAACGTATAATTTATTATATATATTATTTATAGAATATGTTTATATTTGAAACTTTTCCAATTTTCTGGCCATTTCCATATTATTTAAGCGATGTAGGTATTGATAAAATAAAATAGCTACTAACAATTTATCAATACATGCATTTATTTATTTGTAATGAAATGACAAAATAGTTATTCAAAACCCAATATCTTGACATTAATGACTATCGCTTACTATTTGCTGCTAATATTTATACGACCACCCGTCACCTAANAAAACCCAATATCTTGACATTAATGACTATCGCTTACTATTTGCTGCTAATATTTATACGACCACCCGTCACCTAAACCAAATTAATAGCATACAATGAAATATACACAGTAGAATCAGATTATTATAATCACATGCTAGTATCCAGAATAACCGCCCTTAGCAGCACGGACAGCAGCTAGACGAGCNCGAATCAGATTATTATAATCACATGCTAGTATCCAGAATAACCGCCCTTAGCAGCACGGACAGCAGCTAGACGAGCACCGTCACTGAGTCAGTCCACGACTATCCAGAGGTGCCCATAGACCTCGCATGCTGTCTGCAGTGCGTCCCACAAAAGGCGAAGGTTGCGTGGCGGAGGAGACAGACGGCGAACACGACGATCGAGATGGTCCCTCAGATGTTATATTGAATTGAGATCGGGACTGTTTGGAGGCCGGGGAAGAACTTTGAAGTATTGATTGTTCTCTTCCCGCCACGTGCGAACACTTCTAGCCGTGTGACAAGGCGCATTATCGTACTGGAGGATCCCATCCTCCCGAGGATAGACAATCATCATGTACGGGTGTACGTGATCGCCGAGGATAGATTCATAACCAAATCGATCAAGAGTGCCTTCCAAACGGATAATGGGACCTAGAGAATACCTCGAGANCCGAGGATAGATTCATAACCAAATCGATCAAGAGTGCCTTCCAAACGGATAATGGGACCTAGAGAATACCTCGAGAACATTCCCCAGACCATAACACTGTCCCAACTACCTTGTGTTCGTCCAGCAATGGATGCAGGGTGTCGGTTCTCCGACGTTTCTCGCCGGACACGCTGACAGCCATCTGTTCTATGCAGCTGAAACATGACTCGTCGGAGAAGGCTACGCATCGCCAATCAGCAGCGGTCCAGTCACCATACCGTCGAGAAAATTCTAGTCGTTTTCTTTGATGCACCTGAGTTNGCATCGCCAATCAGCAGCGGTCCAGTCACCATACCGTCGAGAAAATTCTAGTCGTTTTCTTTGATGCACCTGAGTTATCATGGGTGCAGCCACCCTCTGTCTACTCCGGAGACCCATTCGCAGAAGGGTTCGCTGAAGTGTTGCCCTTGAGACATGTCTAGATGCTCCCTGGTTCATTTGGACGGTGAACTGTTCCACTGTAGCCTGTCGGTTGGCCTTCACGCACCATCGTAGTCGGCGTTCACCTTGGGCATCAATGGCACGTGGAGCTCCGCAGTTACCACGACGGTTATTCCCAATGGTGCCATTTGTCCACTCACGATACACCTTTACCACAAAGGTACGTGAACAGTTCACAAACGGTGCTGTTTCCCAAATGCTGCCACTTTGGCCCGAAAGCCGATGATCATCCCTTTTTGCAACTTGGTTGCATCGCTTCCCTTACCCTTGACAGCAGGAAACGTAATGTGTACGGCCAGCCTGTCGGTCGCATTATACAGGATGAGTCAGGAGGAAAGGGAAATATTTTGGGAGACGATAGTATAGTCCACCATAAAGAGAAAAGTGTTTATGAAGATGGTGTTTATTTTCAGTGGTTAATGAGACACAGCTTTTTGAAATAAATGAATGGTACAGGTGTTATATTCACAGTAATTGCTCAAAACGTGAACCGTGAACCTCAAGACATTGTACAGCTCGTCTCCTGTGGTTGCTTCTATTCATCTGAAAAGTCTTGAGGTTCATGGTTCGATTTTTGAGCATTTGCTGCGAACTTAACACACGTATTAATCACTCAATTCAAAGAGCAGTATCTCAGAAACCACTGAAAATAAACACCATACCATCTTCTCCCAAAATATTTCTCTTTCCTCCCGACTCTCTCTCTGCATACCTGTTCCACCAGCCCACTTCACGGGCCATACGGCATTGGTTACGCGCTGCAGATGGCACTCATAGCAGGTGGTCATAATAATTTGATTCGACTGTGTGTAGTTAATATCAGTCTGCATCAACAGCTTATTAAAACCTATTGAATACTATCAAAAAGTATCTGTCTGACATTTAAAGTATTTACAATCAAGTATGCATCGCTCGTTCATTCAGTCTCACCTTGTTGCAGTCTAGATATCACTATAAATCCCTGTCCGGAATTACCGTGCCCTCCGCAGCATTCGTGCACTTTCGTTCGTAGCCGCCGAAGTCTCTCACGCCCTCGTACGCCGCCGGTCCTTTTCTCCGAAGTCCCTCGATGCCCGGATCTTCGTTAGACACTTCCCGCACTCAAGCCAGATGGCTATCACAGACTGCAGACCCTCCGGATGAGGCAGTGTTTGTATTGTAGGTGGCCGTTGCCCATGACCTTCTTCACACGTCAGGTTGCACCGAGGGAGGTGATGTGTGGAAGATTCTTGCGTGTGCTGACTCCTCCAGCAGAGTGTAGCAGTGACGACAGTCCATGTAAACTGTCTATCATTCCCGCCGCCGGCCTGGTGACGTAGCGTAGGCTGGATCCTCCTGGGGGGAGAGGAGTGTCGTGTTGAGTCATCCCCCGTCCTCCACACATGACAGGAAACAGGACGTCTGGGGCGGGAGTCCGCGCCTAACAATATTTTGTCTATTTTCATACGAATGTAGACTAAATGTTAATATCACATGTGCACGTAGCAACAGTGTTCTTACGACATTATATTAGCTACTGCATTTTTCTTAAGAAGCCCTGTTTGACTAGGCCACTCAAATGTATGTTACTCAGTACTGATCTTAAACGATCCATCAGCAGACAGTTAAGGCTTGTGAAACAAGTGAATAAGTAATCAGCGTACAATTGCGAAGTTATACTGAAGTCATACCTTTGCAAAGCAAAGGTCATTTCGTGAAAATTCACCGTCCAGAAGCATCGCAAACACTTGTTCTCATTCAAAATAATAATTCTCTGTTATTGAGTGACACTCGAACAGGGAAAGCAATAAATAAACGGTTCACGTCCCACTACTAATCTCATTTCCCTTTTTCAGTAAAAAATAAAATGAATTGTTTTTGGCTTTGAAACTTTGAAAACACAGTCATCTGGATGTATCTGGAGAGCTAAATTGCAATGGGGAAATCTCTGTTTTACCTTACATGATATTAAGGGCGCATGGAACAAAAATAAAATGCAATTACATTAATTGAAGTCCACATATTTTTGTAACCCAGCAAAGAATAAATTTAAAAAATCAATCCTAGGTAACTGTTTTTGCCAAATTTGAGAGCAACAATTTTTTCCAGATCGATGCATTTATTTGGAATAATATCTTAATTGGGCCGAAATAGCAAACAAACTTACGGAGAAATAAATAGCTGCATCACTCTGAAAAAATATTTACATACAAATTTAGTAAATACAATAATAATCTATTCACAGTTTGTTCACTTTTTTCGAATCAAACCTTTGAAAAGTCACGCCATGTACGACGTGATTGGTTGTCTCGTAATTATGTTATGTATCACGAGTGTTTCATACTTGTGTTAACATAAAAGTAACTTATCTTTGGTTAAATTTAACTTTTAGTTACAATTTGTTGTTAAACTGTAAAATCTCATTTAAGATTAATATTAATAAAAACAGAGAAAATAAGTTTGTTGGTTATGCCTAGTAAGAAATAGTTCTTATGCAGAACATAATTACACTCAGTGTGCACGAGTGTGGTACGTTGCCAATTTGGTGTGATTTTCTAGACTCAATTAGACTTTGTTTCTATGAGGCAGAGGAATATCCTGGAAGTAGAACTTAAGCAGGGCCTCAGAAAAGTTGGAAGTAGCAGGAATGGACTATATGTAGGATTGCCCTTTTTTCGATATTGTCTTTTGGATTTCAGAAAACCGTAGAATCCAATTGACTTCTGTAGCGTTAATTTATGTCCAACGTAATATTAAGCAAACCATTATCTGCGTAAGTGTGCCCATAAAATTGAGGCCACTGGTTGAACTTAAATGGTTATTCTCTGTACGTCTGCAAAACTGCACGATTGATGACTGGTCTATTTGAGCAAGATACATGCTGGTTCTCGGTCATCTTTGCAGGTCCCACAAGTGCGTTGCATCGTCTGTCTCTTGTCACCGTAGGCGTACAGTACAGCCCGACTATGTGAAAGGGATACACTCCATTGCCTGACAAAAAGAGGTGGTTGGAAACGTTTTGCTTTAGGATTACTTGGACTTATTAAGGAGACTGTGTGTCATGGCATTTATGCTTACAGGTTACTTTTTTTTTCATGAAATTTAAGGAGCANAAAGAGGTGGTTGGAAACGTTTTGCTTTAGGATTACTTGGACTTATTAAGGAGACTGTGTGTCATGGCATTTATGCTAACAGGTTACTTTTTTTTCATGAAATTTAAGGAGCAAAAGAACCAAAAATCATACACGCAACAAAAATTACATCGGCTCCGTGAACTACAAACCATAAAAAAAGTAAAGTCAGATTTTTTAAGCAATGAAATTGAAACAATGCGAGACAACAGCAGCAAAGTTTTGAACAATAAGAATTAAGAAACATGCTGTATGAGAATCCATGTTCCCCGTTCTTGAGTATTTTGTCACTGTAGTTACTCCACTGGTAAAAGTGCGAAAATACTGAGCAGGTGAGGAATTAGGCAAAGTATCACAACAGGCGTATAAGTTTGGTTGTATGTGCTAGCTTCAAATCTGACTGAGTCTTCAAACACCAGTCTCCCGCTTATGAGGTTCTCGGGCCTGTGACGTGAAGTTGAATACGGCCCCCTTGATATAAACGCAGTAAGCGCAATACAGATACAGCTACGACGCCAATCGATCAGACAATAAAACCTTCTCTCCGGAGCCCATCTACGGCACACCGTGGCCCTCTACTCTCTGAAACGCCCGTGGTTCGTTCGAAGTGCTATCATTGCCCCTACGTTCTGTTCAGGAAAGCGCCGGAGCTAGTCAGCTGCTCATTTCGCTAATTCTTCTTTGGAGGGAACCCTGAAGGCTGAGAATTTTCCGGATGTTTTCTCGAACGTCCCAGAGGCCACGGTTAGCATAGCGGCTGTAGTTTATTAGCTGTTTCTTCACACATTTGAATCAAAACTTTAACAAATCACCTATTGCGTAACGTGTTTGAATGTTTCCTAGATATACCGTGTATAACAAATTTTTATACTTGTATTAACATGAATTTTTCCTTTTTTTTTATTGAATTAAACATTTATTTATATTTTACCTATTAATTTTAACATTCAATTTAATATTAATACAAATACCAATAGTGAGACAATATGCGTGTGCCTATTAAGAAATACTTGCAGAATATTAATAAACTGAGTGCGCACGAATGCGGTACGTTGTCCCTTTGGAGTAATTTTCTGAACTGAGTAAAGCTTTTGTGCATGAAGTGCGGGAATATTCTGGAAGCAAAACTTTAGCAGGGCTTCAGAAAAGTTGGAAGTAACCATGAATGGATTTATATAGCGGTCGCCTTCAAGCAAGCCGAACTTGCTTCGCTTCTCGACAGTTTCACCCCTGGATTCTCGCACGTGGTAATCGTGCCAGACGAAGCCGCTGGTTCGCGGGTTTCTCCAGGGATCCTCCTTTTTCTCCGTCCTTGCATTCCGACGCTGCTCCATATCCACTTCGATTCACCCTCATCGACTCTCAAGACCTCGTTGATATGAGCAGCCCGAATATCTCCATTCCTCTCCACGCATACGTTCCACCTGTCAAATTCTTTGTAACCTTTATATCGTCTAGGAATAATCCTTTGCTCTAGGATGAGGAAAAAATACATTTTGTGCAGCTGAAAATACCTCAGTACTTTCCCTATAAAAAGAGGACCGCGCAGAAGGAATCCAAAACATATCCGTTTAATTCGACTATGCATGCTACAGAATTACACCACACCACGTTCAAAGAACGAGGAAAACAGTGTGTTGCGTTGAGAAAATAATATGGTTGTATGAACCAAATTTATGTACCCCACAACCCACTAGAGAGTCAATATATGGACAACAATCAGATTGGTTGTTGCTGCCACCTTAATATCGTTAACGTAGATAGTAATTGCAACAGAACTGCATGTTGTGGTCATTTCTGTGATTGCATCTGCGACTATGAATATCGTTCCTATAGCAGAGCATAGTTTTCTTTCCTGCAGAACAGATAGTTCCCTGAACAGAACTCTCTTAACAGTGCCTGACTTGGTCCCAACACAAACATAACTGTAATGACAGGATATTATTTCGCTGGTACAAAAGTTTGGTTGCTGCTACCGTGAAACCCGATTATAATACTGCTCTTTCATCACTTCTCTGGTGATGTTGTTCAGTACGGCGGTGCGTTAGATAGAGCAAAAGACGTTCCACCGCTAATATGAAATGCCAGGCATCAGCACTTGTCCAGCCGCCGCTCCGCTTGGACGTCCAAGGAACGTGCTGCCCTGCAACGAAGTCCAACACGAACCTAAGGCTCGGCTTCTCCTCTTTTGCAGACATTCTTCCTTTCGTGTCATAATGTCGGATTCAGAGTAATTACTGGCAATGCACGTTTACAGAAAATCTATATTTTAAGAGTTGTTTAATATTTTTGTGCTTAATTTTCATTGAGTGTTATGTGCTAGTTGTAAATGTCGGGAACATATTTATATTTTATCAATACGTTTCTGTAATTTTGCAAGCAGGACACAGTGGAAATAAGATACAAACGTATTAAACAACTAGTAGATTGTAAATCTTCTATAATCAAACATTTCTAACAATACCTCTGAAACTGAAATTATGACACGAAAACGAAGAATTCCTGCATGATAGGTGAAGTCGAGCCTTAACCTAACGAGTTTGCGGAGGCTGTAGACAGCAAAGTTGCCAAACCCTTCTTCTTCAAAATAATATTTTGTCCCTAAAAATTTTTCATTTTAATTTGTGCACTAACGTAGATTAAAATTAGCTCCCTTTTATTTAAGGCAATCTTGTTAGTAGCATAGTTTTATATATGTGAAAGATTATTTATAGAATGTAACTCCTTTAATTTTATGAAACAGCAATTGTAAAGCAACCTTCTTTATTTTTAATAAAATGCTTTATCCGTCCAATCCCATCATCAGTAAACTGAAAGTGAGATTGCATATCACTTCACGTTAATTTATAACATTTTAAAACACACGCTACGAAGAAAAGCAAATGAGGTGACTAAGACCTTGAAAGCCACCCGACGACAGCAAGTAGGAGCTCCGATAGCAGCACTAACGCAGTGTGATGGAGTGAAATGGCTGTCTCTACGCTACGGCCTCTTGGAAACCCCAAGGGAATTTCCAATTACTCATTAAGAAAGAAGGAGGAATAAATCTTATCGTCACCTAAATCGAGCAACGTATTCGTAAACTTATAGTTGCTGACTTTGTGGGGTTTCCAAACATGTCATTAAAAAAGACAAACCCATTTTAAACAATCTAATCAACTTGGAATAAAATTACAATGAATTCAACTTGCGTCAAAAATATTCATATGAGATCTGAGTCATTTCGCAAAGCATAACACTGAGTGGAAAACATTTAAATTTAAAATGCATTTAAAATATACCTTGTAAAATAAAAAAGAGTATTACCGGCTTGGCATACAAACAAAAGCTGGGACCAAAATCGTAATATTACGTATTATTCAAAGTTTAAACGAATTAAAATATTACCTAAAAATATATCATGAAAATCCACGAGGGCACTCGGATGGAGTCTACAAAAGCCTCAAGAAAGCACAAATATACAAATATGGTAAAACATTAATTAAAAAACTGAAAAGGCTCATTTGAAATAAACGCAGGCAATATAAACAAAAATTTAAAAGTATTTGCATGTGCATTATTACAAACGTTGACAATTAAAGTGCGCGAGCAGGTGCGGTCGCATTTTGAATTCAAACGGGAAACTTTCTGGCAACTCGCACACAACTATCCAAGGCAAAAATTAACGTTAATAAAATATGAAAATATACTAAAGACACACATGTTACTCTACTATGATCCATGCATATTTACCGTGCAAGATATACCAAACATAATTTCGACTGGGCGACCAAAACCAAATTTAGAATGCAAACGGAAAGTGATCAACCCTATTCACCGTGAACTAGCCCAACATAATAACACCCAATAAACACATTAAAACACTGAAAATGCAGCCTGTTTGCGAATTGCCCTACGGCCATCGTACAAAGCTTAAGTTAACGTTATGATTCCCACAGAGCTGATGACGGACGTGGCGATGACCCAAGTCGACGACGTCCAACTGTCGAGGTGGTCAGGAGCGAAGAGTGACCGAACAGGAACAGGAGTAAAGTTCAATAGTCAGAGCCAAGAGCCCGGCAGAAGGTCGAGCACCAGCTTAACATCACTAGTTAATAGGGCATAAGCTGTCTACCGCGCATCGTGGAAAGGTGGGGGATCCAAAGAGCAGGCAAGGAGAAAGGAGCATCAGGGGAACCGAGACCGAACGTCGGTGGAAGTGGAGAATTAATATCGATAGTCACGAGGAGCGCACTCTGCACACCTCACAACTCCTTGGGACAAATCCAGAGATATCACAGTCAGGTATGAGCCCATCTTGTCCAATAAGCCACCGTCATGGATAGTACAATTGCATGACTGTTGTAACTTAAGGATTAGTTTAAATAGTTAGTGGCCAGAATTTGTTTATTTAAACATTATTCAGTGTACGTCCATCCGAAGCCGCTAAAATGTTTGCCGAAAAGTTTGTCAAAACTGAAAATGAAAACCTTCACAGTGTTTCCATCTTATTTTAGGGTAACAAAAAAATAGCTAAGACGAAATCCGCCAGCATGAATGATGTGGGATTAAATGGGGATGGAGCATCGTGGAGAAAAGGAAGAGGAGACGGAAGCACTCCGGCAACACGAGAATCTCAGAACCGGATTCTGAACTTTCCCGACCGCCTGGGCCAGGTATTCAGCGTATACATTGTTTGTGAGGAGGGTGGTGGATGACTCCGGGGAAGGGAGGTAGTTCTGGGGAACTGTAAAGACCAACTTCTATAAGCCAATCATGGGTTCTTGTTTGCTAAAATTCCAATATAGGCTGTTCATGATAAAGTGAGCACCTTTTAAATAAATCTGTGAAAAAAATCACTGCCCGGAACTGCATATATTTTAAAATAAACAATAATCGCATTACTCACAGTTTAGTTGGCAGCGAACTACGAAAAGAAATTCCATGTTTTAAAAATCCTAATACGTAGTCGTAAAGTAAAAAAAAATTTGTCACCTGCAGTTCAATTTCTTTTTGTCATATGCAAATAAGAATGAAGCTTGACGTCATTGTAAAACATTTGTGTTTCTATCTCACATCATAATTTGGCCGACGTAACGTTTCTGTTACTTGGTTCATATTTTTTTTTTGTTGGTTGTTTTCCTTTCCGCGCTCCTGTGTTAACAAACCAATGTTTCACGACCAACGAGATTTTAAGTGGCAGTTCGTAATTCATAAAATAAAGTACTCATTAACGTAAAAAAACAACATTTTCATATATGTTCTGAATGAAGTGGCAGTGTTCGTTATTGCTTTCTACTGTATTTCATTGTAGATTTTGTACCAGAATCCCTTGAAATTTCCATTAATATGCCGACCATATTAGCAGTTAAAGTAGGTACAAATTCCAAAAACCTGGCATAAATTTGAAGAAACTTCAGATAAGTCTGTTTTGTTGTAATAGCGACGTGTGTTCCAATCCTGACCGCTCTGGTAATTTGTGTGTGTGTTATTTAGTATGTACGTGGTTCCACAGAAGCCAGTTCACAAGTTGATACTTTAGAAAGTGTTTCACTCTTTTTGAAACAATATCGCCATGAAAATGTTTAATACTGCACGTGAAACATTCCCTGAGTGTTAGTAATACGTTAAAACAGTGCTATAAAGTCTCATCGAACGGTTCATGTGCATGAGCCGATGCATTACATAATAAGTACAAAAACTTCCGCGACTAACCTTCAAGATAGATTATTTGGGAGGAAGGGAGGGTGGGTAAGGTTATGCCTTAAGTGTGTGGATGTAGTTTCATTAAATACTTTGTTATCGGCAAGGTATTGTGTTCTTAGTATTGTGGTGAAGTTACGCCCGTATCAATGTAAGCACTTAGATTTGATAAGCGAAAAGTGATTGTTTTTTGTAAGCAAAGAAGTAGACCTAAGTAAAAGTTAGTGTAATGTATTTTCAAACAGTATTGATTGGACAAATGTTCACGAAACATCCGTGGTAGTATTATGTTAACCTTTGGATCAATTCAGTTCAGCCATTCAGCTTCATGACAATTATTTTTGTAACTCGTAACAGCAACGTCCGCAATTTGCCTCAGCGTGGTTTTGTATTAAAATTTTGATATATGAGGCATTTTATGCAATAAGTCATAGGCTATTTGATTAGAAATTTAGATACGTCTACAAATATTTTTAACATCAAAAAATGCCGAATGAAAATAACATTTTGTAATATTCTACTGAAAAGAANATATTTTTAACATCAAAAAATGCCGAATGAAAATAACATTTTGTAATATTCTACTGAAAAGAAAATTATTAACGGACTTTACATCAAATCATGTGAACCAGCAAACCATTTCCCACAATTATGCCCGTAAATGTTATTAAAACATAATTATTATGTTATCAAACGATGGTTTAAGAAACTCTAAATTCGAATCAGTGGAAGACTACTGATTCTCAGTTGAAATAATTATTAAGTCTGTTTATTAGATTATGTGTGTTCAGGCAGGACGTTGCACACTGTGATAGTGTAGTATTATTGAGAAAATGCCCCATGAATGGGCTCCACTGAAAAGAATATTACGTGTGTGGTATTGCCCCACTTTGATGGTGCCACTGAAAAGATTTCAGTTGTGCATTGGTGTACTGGTGTATATGTGATTACTAAGGAGTAGTTGTTAACGAACCAATTTGTCATATAAGTCTCTTGTATATTGGAGTGAAGGTAATAGTAGAATAAATTGTAGTAGAATGACCACATTACCAAGANGTCATATAAGTCTCTTGTATATTGGAGTGAAGGTAATAGTAGAATAAATTGTAGTAGAATGACCACATTACCAAGAGATCAATAATAATCAACACTATAATTATAATAAAAATATATACTACTACTGAGCTAATTACCAATCAATAAAGCAGTTCAATTATTGAGAAGCGTTTAATGATTAAGATTGAAATTTTTGTGAAAAATTATAAGCAATCAATGTTTAGATATAAGAGTACATGCAGCTCAAATTCAAACGTTCAACTCTGAATAAAATTATAATTACAGTTGACATTTGACAACTTAAGTNGTCATATAAGTCTCTTGTATATTGGAGTGAAGGTAATAGTAGAATAAATTGTAGTAGAATGACCACATTACCAAGAAATCAATAATAATCAACACTATAATTATAATAAAAATATAAACTACTACTGAGCTAATTACCAATCAATAAAGCAGTTCAATTATTGAGAAGCGTTTAATGATTAAGATTGAAATTTTTGTGAAAAATTATAAGCAATCAATGTTTAGATATAAGTACATGCAGCTCAAATTCAAACGTTCAACTCTGAATAAAATTATAATTACAGTTGACATTTGACAACTTAAGTTNAGTACATGCAGCTCAAATTCAAACGTTCAACTCTGAATAAAATTATAATTACAGTTGACATTTGACAACTTAAGTTAGTCTTTTCACGCCCGGGGAAATATTATTAAATGTCCAATAAAAAAATATCTTACTTGGTTCTACTCCATTAATCAGCAAATCAATTTTCTTGCCTCGGCTTCCCACATTTATAAGATATGTAGGTATATGCATTAGATCTCTACTTCTGAAGGAAGTGTGGGCAAACTTTACAAGGATAGCTATACAGAAAGGGTTATTCAAAATTATTGAGGACTAAATTAGAAAAGTCATATTACATTTAACTGCTGTCATCTGCAACTTATTTCAGTCTTTACTTATCTGTAACTGTAATTCTTCTGGAGCAAGAAGTTCTAGTAGTTCATGATAGCAATTTAATTGCTATCAGACAGGACATGCAGCAATTCAGAGAGCCCTTTCCTGCTAATTGATTACCAGGGCATTCTTCTCTTGCGCCACTCGCACACCAGCGGCATAAATTGGCATAAAATAATGTCTAAAGGAACCACTATAAATAACTATTTTTCAATATACTATTTCCATGGACTTCAGGATCCAAGATGCCGACTTAAAAGTTCCAAGAACAGAGATAATTTTTCAACACAGTTCAGTTTGAATTTGCCATAGCACAATAGGCGAAACACTTCCCAAAAATTCCCTTGCGAAATATTACATATTGCGTTATGCTGCCAACCATTGACCAATGTTTACATTAAAGTAGATTAATTTTAGAAATCTTTTTAACATCGCTATCTTAAAATGCTGCATTAAAACATTAAGTCAATTTAACAATTCTGAAAATATTTCAATCTGTGGCCACTAGAGCGTGTCGAATTTTTTTACTTCATTTTTTAAAAAATTAGGGGTGTCAAAAAGTTGTATTTTGGTTAGCGATTCACAAATATATTTACATGAACTGACAATTACATTGGTTTGCTTGGTAAATAGGTACTTCAATTTCGTGATATTTTCACATTTCATGTAAAATTCGCAGCAAACTGTCTTCTGTCAAAAAGTGCCTTCTTATCATTATTTCAGTTTTTACTTCTGCTCTAAGGTTAAGAATATACTTAAATTATACTATGACATCTGTAAAAATATTTTATGCCACTCATAAAAGTGTTTAAACTAGCAATACTCATTTGCAGCTGTGTGTCTTTTAATTAATTTTTATTAATATCATACAAATAGTGAAATTTTTTTTTCTTTTTTTTTCCCAAGCACAAATAGTTTCTTCCAATTTCAAAATCTGAAAATTTGGATCCATGGCTAGTAAAAGGAAGACAATATTGGCAACTTCCACTCACATGTGTAACTTCATTGGAAATGGTCGAGAAATTCTGCCTTCCGAACTCCCAACTCTGCGTGATGTTCTAAGATATGGGCTTCTCNGAGTAACTTCATTGGAAATGGTCGAGAAATTCTGCCTTCCGAACTCCCAACTCTGCGTGATGTTCTAATATATGGGCTTCTCCTAAGAGAACAGTGTGTAGAGAATGTCACAAATTACCCAGCAGCCACTCTTGCAAAGGATATTTATCCAAAAGTGCTTGAACAGTGGGAGCGAGCAAACAGTTGTTTTGTGGTGCCAATTTTAAATTCAAGAGTCACAGTCCTGAAGAAGATAGAAGAAAACTGGGAAAAGGCCAAAAACATATCACTTGGCAGAGGAAAACTGGAAATGAAAGAGGCTTTCATAGCAACGTTAGACAAGCTATTTGACATCCTCAATTGCAAGAGTGAGATTAAACTATGTCCAGAATTTGAGGGTCCATGTCCAGGTGGTGCCGACTGTAAACATGAAGTGCACATCTCCTGCTCTTGTTATAAGGATATGAATATCTCTGTCAAAGAACTAGTGTTTATTAATAGTCAAAGACAGAAGGTTGGATCTGTTGGACAGCATCAAATTGGATTACCAGATCTACCTGAGCACAGAAGACAAATTAAAAAGCAGAAGAGGCAAGAAGATGAATTAAGAAGAATTTATGAATATAAGCTGAAAAGGAAGGAAGAATTAACATTACAACCAGATGAAGTTCTTTTCTCCGACGAAGATGAAGAGCCAACTGATGTTACAGATGAAGAATCTGAAGATCCTTTGCAGATTCCATGTGATGATTCTGATGTACCTTCTACTTCAAGTACAAGTCAATATAATACATTACAATTGCGCAATGTTGCATTGCAAAGTATTAGGTATGGTGTCGGTCTACGTGCTACAGCTGCCATTACAACAGCTGCATTTTTGAATGCTGGATTAATTACTGAAGGAGACAGGAGACTTGTGGTTGGTCACAATAAAGTAAAAAGGGCACAAGAAAAAGTCACGAAAGCACTTGATGAAGAATTTCATGCTCGATGAAGGTCAGGCAATATTAAATGTATCTTCTTTGATGGACGCCAAGATTTCACTAAAGTTCTGTTACAAGCAGATAACTCAAGTCATCAGTTTCCAAGTATTGTGAAAGAAGAGCATTACCATGTTTACAATGGGCCAGGTGGAAGGTATCTTTGCCATTTTACTCCAGAGAAAGACTTAACGAAAAGAAAACCTGCTGAAGTTATTGCTAACCATCTTGTGAATTTTTTTAAAGAAAAATAGCTTTGATTAAAGTTTGCAGGCTATTGGTGGTGACTCAACGAATGTTAACACTGGTTGGGAAGGAGGGGTCATGCATTGGGTTGAGGCAAAGCTGAATCGTAAACTCATTTTCTTGGTTTGTGCTCTTCATACTAATGAGCTACCTTTGCTGCACTTGATCACCGAGTTGGGTGGAAAAACTTTCTCTANCTGGGTCATGTTGAGGCAAAGCTGAATCGTAAACTCATTTTGTTGGTTTGTGCTCTTCATACTAATGAGCTACCTTTGCTGCACTTGATCACCGAGTTGGGTGGAAAAACTTTCTCTAACAACAAGTGGAGTAGTAAGATTGGCAACATGCTTGATACTGCAACATAACTTGAAATCAATCCCTGATTTGTCAGAATATCCTTTCCAGAGCCTTTGGTTCCATTGAATGACACTGTTGTCAAAGATCTCTCTACCGATCAGGCTTATGGTTACAGGATAACTCAGGCCATAAGGACAGGTGTACTTCCAACTGATCTGGCATTACTAGAAATTGGTCCTGTAAGCCACTCTCGGTGATTAAAAACTGCAAATAGGATTTGTCGCATATAGGTTTCAAAACATAGCCTTAAAGGCAACAACTTGAAGACGTTACAACTGCTTGTGAAATACATTGTTGGCGTTTACTATCCCTGCTGGTTTACAATTAAATTGAAATGCTCTTGAGTGGAAGGACTCGCCACATTCTTTATCAATTGAAGCTCCTAAAATCTCAGAAGAAGGCAGTAGCAGATATTGTTTTGCCAACAATCCAACGTTCATTGTGGTTCGCATTTAGTGAAATGGTGTTTCAGACACATTTACTCTCGGAATACCAAGAAGAAAGGAAAGCAGGGGTTCAGAAGATAATTGAATTAAGGAATGAAGATGATGATACATCAGGAGACCTATCTGTTCGGCCTAGGAAAACACCTGCAGTAAATCCAAATGCAACTTCCCATTTGGAACTGATAGACTGGTCAGAAAAAGTATATGAACCTCCAGTTACTTGTAAACTCAAAATATCAGAAATAAGAAAGTTTGTTGAAGAGCCAATGCAAGTTCCAAAGTGGCCATGTCATGGACAGTCCATAGAGAGGCGTGTGAAACAAGTAACAGAGGCTTCTCGCAAAGTGTATACTCATGAGAAACAAGAAGGATTCATTAGAGGCCAGGAAGCAAGTAGAAGAATTATGCCTAGGAATGAATCGAAGCAAGATTTGATGAATATTGTTGGTTGAAGCTTTTTACATTTTTTAAAATGTGTTTTCAATTGTTTGAGCTCATTAAACCACTTTTTGAGCAAATTTTGTTCATTTAATATTAAGTTATCCCCTTTTTTCGGAAATTTCAATATAGATTATAACTAAGCGCAAATTTACCAAGGTAAATCNACGAAGCAAGTAGAAGAATTATGCCTAGGAATGAATCGAAGCAAGATTTGATGAATATTGTTGGTTGAAGCTTTTTACATTTTTAAAAATGTGTTTTCAATTGTTTGAGCTCATTAAACCACTTTTTGAGCAAATTTTGTTCAGTTAATATTAAGTT
The DNA here is from genome assembly GCA_002778355.1 of Clitarchus hookeri. Lineage (NCBI taxonomy): Eukaryota > Metazoa > Arthropoda > Insecta > Phasmatodea > Phasmatidae > Clitarchus > Clitarchus hookeri. Next base: position 115,647 of record NQII01000887.1, on the reverse strand, counting down.
ATCCCCTTTTTTCGGAAATTTCAATATAGATTATAACTAAGCGCAAATTTACCAAGGTAAATCTTTATGAATAAGTAAAAATCTTTTATTTTAGGTTATTACACATTAAAAGGCACATTTTTGGACCCCCTCATTCACAAAAATCACGAATTTTTATTTTTGCCCTCCAAATTCACACGCCCGAGTGGCCATACTCTACTCTAATACTGCAATTAAATATGTAAACAATAAACTAACCAAATATTTGCAAAACATTACAATCACATAGAGTAACTAAATAACAACGAATTATGCCAACAGAACTGTCACACAAAAAGTAAATACAATGAAGAGCCAAAAAAACTGGTATAGGCGTGCGTATGCAAATAACAGAGGTATGGAACCAATCAGAGTAACGCGATGCGGTCGGCAGCGCCTATATAAGACAACAAGCGTCTGGCAAAGTTGCTACAATGGCAGGTTATCAAGATATAGGTGAGTTTGAACGTGGTGTTATAGTCTGCGCACGAGAGATGGGACATAGCATCTCCGAGGTATCGATAAAATGTGAATTTTCCCGTACGACCATTTCACGAGTGTATCGTGAATATCGGGTATCCGGTAAAACATTAAATCTTCGACATCGCTGCGGCCGGATAATGATCGTGGACGAACGGGACAAACGACGACTGACGAGAATCATTAAACGTGACAGACGTGCAACCCTTTCTCAAATTGGCGAAGATTTTAATGCCTCCTGTATACCTTCAGACATTATTCGAGTCCATGCCTCGTCATCTTGCGTCGTCTGCGTAATCCCGGGGGCCCTACACCATATTAGGCAGGTGTACCAGGTTTTTTGGCTATTCAGTGTATAAACAATACATTTGCAGTGGAAATTAAATAAAAAATAATAAATGTGCAGAAATACCAGATTATCATACTTTACACAGTGAAATTTAACTACTCGAATCAGTGAAAATGGCTCTAGTTAGAATCAGTGAAAAACCACTGGTTGTTTAAGTGAAACAATTTCATTGATTGAATAAGTGGCGGCCAGCTGCGTGCGGCGAATCAAATATGGTTTTTATTGAACTTAGCCAAATCATTACTATAAATGACCATATTTCCCAATGTTGCTATTTATATTGAGCAATTTATCGTATTTTAAGAAAGTAAAAAAAAAAATATGCTCCTGATCAGGATTAAACACACACTACCTCCACTAAGCTTTTAGACCTTTTCCTTATCATCTTAAGTACCAAGTGAGTAATTGACGAGATTTGGGCGGTACTTAACATCGAGGTCCTGAGAGCTAATGAGGGTGATTGAGGTGAGTATGGAGCAGCACCGGAATGCTAAGGCGCGGGAAATGGGTGTGGTAAAATGAGTTTAAAGTATGTATAACAATTATTTTCAAGCGTGTTCACTTCAGAACCAGAAATGGTTTTAGTTGCATTTTAATATCATGGTCTGTCAAGGCTGAGGAATAACAAATTATTAAATGAAGAACAACCCATGTAGTATAAAAGTTGGCATATGAAACAATGACTTTATATAAGGTATAGCCACAAAGGTGATTTTATAAAACTGTTGAAATATTTTTTGAAAAACTGGAAAACAGAAATAACACCACAACAACATGGCTTACTTTGGCTTATCACGTGTATGCACCACCCCGTTTCTTTCTATGTTTAGAACATCGGTCTAACACCAAGACGGCCCGGGTTAGACCCCTGGCAGGGTCACGTATAATTCTTGCATGTGGGAAACATGGCGAACGTTTTCTTCTGCAAGCGGGTTTTCTCGGGGTGCTCCCTTTTTCACTACCCTCAAAAACCACCCTTGCTCCATCTCCACTTATTTTCACTCTCATGTGTACCCCGGTAGCAACATAAGTAGGGCAAACGTTGGAAATTGGTTGGCATGGTTGGCAATACTTTATGTAGGGATCCAACATAAAATTGACATTAGGCCAACGTTGAAAACTGGCTAGCAAATGTTGTGTAGGAATCCAACACAAAATTGACTTTGAGCCAACATTGTTTACCAACCAAAAGCCAACTTATATGTTTAATGAAAATATAAACCTAAGTTGGTTCAACGTTGGCGCTTGGTTGGTAAGGATGGCTGTACGTTGGGTTGGAGCACACATATTAATACAACGCTGGCCCAACAGAAAATGCCAATAAAAATTTGCTACCACGAAAAGGTTGCGAGGTTACTTAGCACGCTCCAGACAATGATGTAGCTAAATCAGAAGATATCATAACCTATCGCGAGTGTAATTTTTAATGGTTGGTTACAAGTTGGTAAATAGATGTTGGTAATTGGTACTTATTTTTTGTTGGGCTAACGTTGGGCAACCAACAATTTATGTGAAACTATGGAACAACCTTTTTATATGAAAAAAATACCAATTTCTTTTATTTTATATAATATGAAGGTACTTCATGGACTGAGGTATTTCTCTTCAAAATATTATCAGTTGGTTATTTATATGTTGTGTCAATGTTGGGAACACAACAGTTAGTAATTGGTACTAATTGGTAAGTTGGGCCAATATTATGTAACCAACATTATGCCAACCATGGTAATTACCATATTTCTAATGAAATGAAACCACAGTTTAGTAATTTTGTTTAAACGCTATGTTTTAACACACAACACATGTGTTATTTTAAAATTGACTTCGTTGGTGATGTGTTTGTCACTTGTCGGAAAAAATACTGTCTGCATTTGGTATGTAAACATATGTTGGGTCAACATTGTGTAACCAACATTATGCCAACAAAGAGAAAAATTGCCATATTTCGATGAAATAACACTATATTTTCGTACGATTCTTTAAAAACAATGTTTTTAACATACAAACCATGTCTTATTTAAAATTGACTTCGTTGCTTATGCCTTCGTTACGTTTCAGAATACATACAGTCGGCATTTGGTAGGTAATGTATACTTTTGTTGGTCCAACATTGCACAACCGACATAAATTCACTCATAGAAAATAATCGTTTTAAATCGAGAAACATATTAATTTTCACAGCATATAAAGAACTACAAAATATAATGTTTCATTAAACTGTGTTTTGTTCCTCATGTTTTCAGACAATTTTTTGAAAATAACAGCTGGTGATTGGTTATTATTGTTATGTTTGGAAAACATTGTATTGCATACATTATGCCATAATAGGGCATTATTATCTTTTTATAAACAAAAACACTTTAAATTCATTTTATTTTCTTAGTGGTTGAAGTCTTTTTAGCATGAAGATTCTTTGAAAATAAACTGACTAACGTTGGGGTTGTGTATTAGTTATTGGTTAGAGAATAAATGCTTGCAACTGGTAGGTTTTTAATTTAGTTTCATATTAGTAAAATCTGATTTTAATATACAAAAAATATACCACAGTATATCGAACTGCATTTTTATATGTACCTAGTTCTTCACGTGCGGTAAGAAGTTACAGTAGTTCAGTGGATAACATCTCAGGCTTATAACCTTAAGGGCGCAAGTTTGAATCAGACATCTACCAAGGAAATTTTCAGATCGTAATATGAAATGAAATGTTGCGAAAAGTGTTTTATTTTCGGTTAATGGGTAATATTAATTTACAACACTGGTAAACAACTTTCGCAGAACGTTGTTTACTGGTTGGCATTATGTATACGATAACACATCTTTCTGAAATAAAACACCAACTCCTCTAAAACGTTTGCACAGAACCATAAAATTATATTGGGCAAACGTTGTATTTCAGTTGGCAACCAACATAAAAGTCTTGTTGGGGCAACGTAATCCTGTGGGACATATCGGCGTTGGCCCAACCAAATTTTGCAACTGGAGATACCTAGTTGGTTAAAACTCCTTAAATATCTAAACGTATTTATTTTTAAATTTTAGCATATTTTGTACTTTCGTGGTATGGTGTCAAACAGCAGCGAATTAAAAAATGTAAAACACAGAGTAGATGTAAATATCGACAAAAAAATTAATAAATAGACTTGTGGAAAATTTCTGTTTAGTGTAAACTTGTACAATAAAGATTTTGGGCTGTACTCAAAATTAATTTTGAAATATTATTTAAAATTTTCTTTTTCATAGAAGGGAAACTAAAATTCCTCATGACAATGCTGTAANACACTGGTAAACAACTTTCGCAGAACGTTGTTTACTGGTTGGCATTATGTATACGATAACACATCTTTCTGAAATAAAACACCAACTCCTCTAAAACGTTTGCACAGAACCATAAAATTATATTGGGCAAACGTTGTATTTCAGTTGGCAACCAACATAAAAGTCTTGTTGGGGCAACGTAATCCTGTGGGACATATCGGCGTTGGCCCAACCAAATTTTGCAACTGGAGATACCTAGTTGGTTAAAACTCCTTAAATATCTAAACGTATTTATTTTTAAATTTTAGCATATTTTGTACTTTCGTGGTATGGTGTCAAACAGCAGCGAATTAAAAAATGTAAAACACAGAGTAGATGTAAATATCGACAAAAAAANTTTCGTGGTATGGTGTCAAACAGCAGCGAATTAAAAAATGTAAAACACAGAGTAGATGTAAATATCGACAAAAAAAATTAATAAATAGACTTGTGGAAAATTTCTGTTTAGTGTAAACTTGTACAATAAAGATTTTAGGCTGTACTCATTATTAATTTTGAAATATTATTTAAAATTTTCTTTTTCATAGAAGGGAAACTAAAATTCCTCATGACAATGCTGTAANTATTAATTTTGAAATATTATTTAAAATTTTCTTTTTCATAGAAGGGAAACTAAAATTCCTCATGACAATGCTGTAAAGTGTTAAAATATATTCAATTTATTTGATATTTTATTTGAATTACTGTTTATATGATGAAGCAAAAACATTAAATACTTGAAACATTGATACTTAAACGCTCACAAGTGGGTCCCTTTCTCTCTAACAATAAGGTTGAGGTGGTGCAGCGGCTAGAGCGCTCGCTTCCTTCCAAGGCAAACCCGGTTCGATTCCCGGCGGAGTGGCTTTCGGATCATCGCACGTGGGAGTCGTGCCGATACGATCCGCTGGTCAGCGGGTTTTCTCGGAGATCACCCGTTTCCCCCGCTCTTGCATTCCGGCGCTTCTCCATCACCTCGTTCTACCCTCGTCGGCTCTCAACACCACTCCACTCTCTCCGCTGTAACAAGTAGCCACCTGTTGAGAGGCGAGTTCACAAGACAGAAGTTCTACAACTACGACGCCTTATTGCGGGAGGTATTGATGGCGGAGCCCGCGGGGGGAAGCCACACAGCGGCGACAGGAGGCAGCCGGACAGCGGCCACGGACCCGGTGTCCGCCGGCGCGGGTGGTTCCCAGCGGTGACAGCACGCTCCCCTGGCCTCGGCGTCATCTGTACCCCGGCGAGCTAATGACCCGCCGCTGATCACATAACCACGTGCTCATTAACGCCGCTCTTTAATTAGCAGTCCCACTCTCCCCACACCGGGGGGCGTAGCCTGCCACACACATTAACCCCCCTTTTTTTCCCCCCACCGGTACAGTCCCTGACGTGCTCGTTGCCCTGGCGTGTTCTCTCCTCCGCGACGTCTGTCATCCACGGCGCATGTACCCGACATTTGACTCTCCCGTTGTCAATACAACCACAGAGTAGTTAAGTGGAGATGAGAAGTTTGGGCGGCTCTTAACATCGAGGTCTTGAGAGCATATGACGGTGAAGCGGGGTGAGTAAGGAGCAGTGCGTGAATGCAGGGTGGGGGAAACGGGAGATCTCCGAGAAAACCCGCTGGCCATCTGCATCGTACGGCACGATTCCTACACGTGCGAAAATCTGAGGGCAATCCTGCTGGGAATCGACCCGGTTAAGGTTGATTCTACTCAGGTTAGAAACAAAACCAATTTTTCTTATGGGAGAGTTTGGCATTGGGAAAATTTCCGCTGCTAGGTAAGCGCTAGTCTTCCAAAGAGGTCACTTTAAATTAAAATTTCAAGCTACATGAATAATAAAAGAGAAAAGTTTCACTTAGTTATGTAGTTATTTTATATTTAACTTATAATTATTAAAAAAAAATTTTTAATGTAGAAAATATGAAAAAAATATCAGGTAAACATGCGACACTAGCTCTTTCCTAGAGGCAAAAGATTTTAGTTGCCAAAATAAAAGCATTGAGTTTCCCAACTTGAGGAGAATAAACTTTAACCCGGTTCACCTAGGTGAGAGGCAAATAGTCTATCCGCTACACCACCGCGGCCCCTGTACTTAAGAACACACATGGGAACAAGCAGCTCATACCACGAACTCCATCAGCACACGACGGCGAAACGGCGCCGCTTGCCAGCAGAATGTTTGAACGCCGTTCGCCAATTAGCGCCCGGTAGCCTACTTGCCAGCCAGCAGCCCAGCCAATAGGGGGACCTTTCGCAGCACGCAGTAACCAATCAAGCACAATTCCCGTTTCCAAAGCTTCGCGCAGCCATTCAGCGAATTAGTGCGATCTACATCGCCCTACACAGAAGGAACTGCTGCACCATTTCATCTGTGTACTTGCCTACTCTGCGGTACAACTGCCAAAGTAACATATTCGCAATGATGAACGTGTTTGTTTACATTTGTATTTTCAACGCACCTGAACTTGCGTTGCAACATAGGGTTCTTAGTGACCACCAGACCACACTGTCACATGTATAAAACTCGTCCCCATCTCCACAACCATGTCATTGATGATGAACACACATCGGAGGCGAATAAGAATGATAGCAAAAAGTGGATCAGTAGCAGCCTTATTATATTCAGTTTAAAATTGTGACTGCAGAAAGTAAAAAAAAAAAAAATCCCTTTTACTTTTAATAATTGGGCACTTTTTTTTTTTTTTTTTTTTTTTACTCCGCCCCAAGAAAAATACACACAATTTTCAAATTCAAATTCAAATAGCTTTACAAAATTCATGCAAAAATTACATTAAAATATTTAAATGTTTTAATTCTTTCAAAACTTTAAAAACATTATAAAATAAAGGGGTTACAATATAAACGCGCAGTTACAAAACAAATAGTTACAGAAATACATACAATTACTTAACTGGTGCCAATTTTTCCCAATATATAATTTACTATATTCCCATATTTATATGTCTCGAGCGAGACCAAACCCCCTAGGCGTGACCTCCCGTCGAGTGTCTGCCGTCGCTTAGTTTGCCAGGGTATTTATAATGAATTTTTCGAAACATCCGTCCACCCCAAAGCTGTGGAGAACGTCCTCGAAACGGAATCAGATCTTCGTCCAATCCAATTCATAGGTGGTGCTGACGTCACAAGGTGACCCCCTCTCAGTCGCATCAGCCGCCGCTAGGTGGAAAGAAACTCCGCGCGCTCAATATAGTTCCTACCTTCATCGATCTACCAAGCACCCACGTCGCGGAATCTAACGACTCCTCCGCTGCCGTCAACGGGCAACGTCTTCGAAAACGTAAGTACCCATGATCGGCGTGAAGCAACGTAACTCCGTTGTAGCGTTCAAACTAGGTTAGAGTAATCGTAAAAACATATAAAAAGCACTTGTTTACTTAAACAGTATCCTAACCTCAAATCCTATCCCATTTGTTTTTGACAGAGCTATTGTCAGTAGAGTAGTCCTGTGTTGGAACACCGAGAGTCGCTTCTGCGCATCTTGGATGAGCACTCTACCAATTTTCCTTCTACGGATTGTAGAGACTTGCAACCTTGTGACCATTTTGGTTAACTGTCATTGAACTGTGACCGAGGTCGGCAGGAGCTACTTTCGGAGCACGAGGTTCCAGATTAATTGAAGTATTAATATGGCCATACGCTATTACGGCACTTTGTTTTGTGTCGAAAATAACACACAGTAGGACACAAAACACTGACGAAATAAAAATGTCAAATATTTCAACAAAAAGCGAGCCAGTGTTTTAGTTTTTATATTCTAGCATGCGTTTGTGCAAAAAAAGAGTGTTACAATGGCTGATATCCAGTTAATGGATTACTTAACCACTGAACCGCGTTGTAATAATCATTCAGAGATTATACGAGGCCATAAGCTGGGATCTCTGATTAAGATATGAAAGTATGTGCCGCTTATAAACACAGACTGTTCACGGTAAAGTGAGCACTTTTAAAGACCTCTCTTAAAAGTTCCTATCACCTTATTTGTATCCTTTCACCAATTGCTCAATATACAAATTTCCATATGACTAATAAACCCAGAGTATACATTTTATAACTCTCAAAAGTTAACGTCTGAGGCTATAATCAAATATTAATTTATGGTTACATTGCCTGCTGGCAGGGCCATAAAAAGAGCTCATTTTACTGTGAACAACCTGTAAGTATGCGTGTGTATAATATTAATCCATTCCCCAATCAGTCTTTCAGCATAAAACCTACGATCTTAAGGCAACTCAAAATATAGATTTATTCCTTGTCTATTTTAACTATACCCGTTTCCTGAGAAACCGTAGTACGGATTTTCTATCACATTTTATTTTCATTAAATTACCACAACCTTAATCAGGTATAGTTGTAACTTCCGTTAAATTCATAAAGTTTAATTAATTATTTATTCTCCTGCGGTATGTATTAAAACATGAATGATAATCAAACAATATTAACTACAAAAAATATATTGTGTAATCCATTACAAAACATGTACCTACCAACTCGACGAGCCATATCTTGATACAGGATCGGGGAAATAAATTTTCGCACAGATTTTATAAACTTAAATGTTGGCAATCGATCGCCCTTAAATTCTGAAAGTTGAGCCCTTCTCCTTTCCCGGAAAGACACTAAACACGCCTCTGAGAATCGCTACGTCATTGCGTAAAATTGTTTTGCAGCGAGGTACAAGTTCAAGACCTACAGGACGACAGGTGGCCCGGGAATAAGGGCTTGCAAAGCTTGCCTTGTCCTGGTGGGCCATTGCTCTAATCTTGACTAATTCCGAGGTCACCTATGTTTACTTTGTAAGCAATTAGTTGCATTTAGGTAGGCCCATGCTTGCCTACATAAGTCGCCACTTTGTGTGAAAAATTTCGCTTGCGGACAGCATTTTAAAACTAGTTTTACGTCGTCTAAGAAATTTCTTCTTTTCGAGTGTCGTTGAAACAGAAAGGGACAAGACAATTAATGAATACTAGGTGTATTTTACATTATTCCAGGACCAAAAATTTGAAGTAACATAGGTATTGTCGAAAATCACACACTTTCCTTCGCTAGAATATCATTCTTTCAAGTCTTATTTTTCACGCTGCACAACATCAAGAGTGCATATCAGGCCAGCGTTCTTGCNTTAGAATATCATTCTTTCAAGTCTTATTTTTCACGCTGCACAACATCAAGAGTGCATATCAGGCCAGCGTTCTTGCTAACAGATATTTCGATGCACAAGCTTATTTCACTTTTAACGCTCATTTAACCCGCGCTTTAGGTGAGCGGGTCGCTTGAGCAATGGTCATCAATAAACAGTTGATTAGTGTTCCCCAAAGTGAAGTATGCAATCTTTCCGACTCTGCTTCCAAGTGGACAACTTAAAAGTTTTTAGTTGCTTCACTACAGAGCAACACGACGAAGGACAGGATTTCCGGAATAAACGACGTTCACAAGTTCAAAACAACGGGGCGCCTTGTGCTGTGTGAGCAGATTTCTCTACTGAACAGTGTGTTAAGTACAACACGTGGCGTCAGTTGCAAAGCTGTAACCACTCCCGCACGTTTATTTCGTATCTACAGTAAACATTTTGTCAAATTTATCTGTTGAGAATGCTAGTCACTATAGATTATACTTGCTACAGAATGGCTTCGCGTCCGGAGCTGTGCTTGTTTTGACATTCTAAAATTTTTGTTTATTTCGTTATTTTATCCATTGTTTATCTTTGTCTCGGATGTTAAAATAACTGGGGGCGAGGGGCAGCTAAAAATAAATGCATCTACGCACGCACATGCATAGGCCTAATTTACGAGAAATTCGAATCTTGAATCATGTGCACCGCCTTAGAGTTGGGTTTGAGAGATTTCGGTGGCACTTAACAAAGGCGTCTTGAAAGCCGATGCGGATAAAATGACGTCAGAATGGAGCAGTGCCGGAATACAAGGGCGGGAAAACGGGAAGTCCCCGAGCAAACCCACTAGCCAGCGGCATCGTCCAGCACGAGTCCCACTTGCGAAAATCCGGAGTGACCCGGCTGGGGATTAAGCCCGGTTCGCCTTGGTTGGAGGCGAGCAGTCTAACCACTCAGCCACCGCGGCCCCATCTATTTAAAGAACTAGGTCTATAAGTTTGGCACCATAATGGAGTGGTTGTATAATTTTGTGTTGGGAAGAGATACTATGAGATTGATTCAAACCTTCCCACCTCACCCTGAATGTTCAAAATGTTAAACTATTAGGTTTATTTACTTTAGAGAGATAAAGTATTAAAAAATAAACTGTTATCACATTAGCAATATCCGCTACTATGAAATGAAAAAGAACCCGCCCTTTTTTTTTTTTTTTTTTGCGATCGTAAGAGAGGACTAAAGAAATATTCAATAAAATTCCAAATAAATAATTGTTAACAGGAGTGTTAACTCAGAAATGGAGGCTGAAAATATTCTGGACGAATTACAAAGTCCCCTTTCATTTTTCCGTGGTAATGGTAAAAATCTAGGTCTGCTCTTCACTGGGCCGAGCACGATTCGATATGCATTTTATTGAGTTACCGTCAGTGTTATTTCCTTCGTTCTTTGGCGTTATCAATAAAATCACCTNCGATTCGATATGCATTTTATTGAGTTACCGTCAGTGTTATTTCCTTCGTTCTTTGGCGTTATCAATAAAATCACCTGGTTTTATAAGGTATGCTTGCCATCGAAAACGTGACAACGTGTGTTCCAAAACATAAAATAAGTGAAACATGCAGANCGATTCGATATGCATTTTATTGAGTTACCGTCAGTGTTATTTCCTTCGTTCTTTGGCGTTATCAATAAAATCACCTCGTTTTATAAGGTATGCTTGCCATCGAAAACGTGACAACGTGTGTTCCAAAACATAAAATAAGTGAAACATGCAGANGGTTTTATAAGGTATGCTTGCCATCGAAAACGTGACAACGTGTGTTCCAAAACATAAAATAAGTGAAACATGCAGAAGTATTCAAGGTCTATCTTATCGGCGTGGAAATGGGAAATTTCCGTCGTGAGGCGTGGTACGAGCGGATAGCTCTCAGCTGACAACCTCCGCTTCTTCGACGACCTGGAATTATTGCCGTCGTAATTCATAACTCCTCCCGGGCCGGGACGACCCGCGCCCGTATTCAAATGCCGAGCGGTTCCAGCCTCCCATATCGGGACAGTCGACGCCGAGAACAGAAGGGTGGGGGGGGGAGGGAAGGGAAGACCTCCCCCCACCCCCGCGATGGAGGCATGCACCACGACCCCGCCGGGGCATATCCCCGAACTGCGAGCAGCTATCGGTATCAGACGATCCCCCTTTACCCCATCCCCCTTTCTAACCCCTTCACACGTAATTGCGACATTGAGATTCAGCGGGTGGCCGACGAGAACCCTGGGTGCTTGTTATCTGTGGCGCCAGAGGTCGACGAGAAGTACCCCCTCTCCGTTCCACCCTCCCTGAATTCACCTCTTCCCACGCAGCCAGCCCCACATCCACCTTCGAGCGATACAGGATCTCATTCTCCGCTTGCCGCTCAAAGAAACCTCCCTGAACCGCTACCCCACGCGAATAAAAAAAATTGTCCACGCCCTGCCGAGATCGGGAAGCTACGCCGACTGCATCGGTTCAACGCCTACATCTCCGTTCAACGTCGATATCTCCGTTCAACGCCGATATCTCCAAACGTACATAATATTTTCATGAGAGGTCTTCATAGGAATTTATTTCTAAAAAATCTCTACCCGTGAAAACGAATTTTAGTTGACTGTTATGTATCAAATAGCCTCTTTACAGAGCTATAAAACGCTTTCTTTTATGGTTCATCAAATGGCACGAGTTATGAAAATTAAGCTATTTTCCTTCGTTGGCAATTCCTTACTGTACCGTCGAAATCTCAAATTTAACTCTTGAGAGTCAATAAATTTTGTAACCATAAAGAGTACGTAAATCAAAAAAGCAATCTCTTTTATTTCATGCAAATGATATCGCACACANTAAATTTTGTAACCATAAAGAGTACGTAAATCAAAAAAGCAATCTCTTTTATTTCATGCAAATGATATCGCACACATCCATGTGAAAACTGTTTGTTATTATTATTCTGTAACACCTTATACTACAACGATGTGTGTACAACGGATCCAGTGAAATGTTATTCATTAGTGGCTGCTTATGAAGAAAATATTTTTTTTATTATGCTTTGTGACAAGAATTTTGTTTCTCAGCAAAGCTTTAGTAAGTTCACTGGTACAATGGCCGGTGATAAATGTCACACTNTAAATTTTGTAACCATAAAGAGTACGTAAATCAAAAAAGCAATCTCTTTTATTTCATGCAAATGATATCGCACACAGACATGTGAAAACTGTTTGTTATTATTATTCTGTAACACCTTATACTACAACGATGTGTGTACAACGGATCCAGTGAAATGTTATTCATTAGTGGCTGCTTATGAAGAAAATATTTTTTTTATTATGCTCTGTGACAAGAATTTTGTTTCTCAGCAAAGCTTTAGTAAGTTCACTGGTACAATGGCCGGTGATAAATGTCACACTGNTGTGACAAGAATTTTGTTTCTCAGCAAAGCTTTAGTAAGTTCACTGGTACAATGGCCGGTGATAAATGTCACACTGCGGACCAGTCACAATGCAGCACAGAAATTCGAATAATGAAATTGAAGTCTGTCAGAATATTATAACTCGGAACGTACGCATCTTCCCTCAAAGAGTAACTTTTAAAGCACATACACGTAGTCTTGGGCCTTGCCTTCAAATGTTCCGGTTTAGAATCCCGCGCAGGCTGAGCTCTAAGAATAAGTTTAATGATGGTGTCTGCTGCTGCCAGAACGATTATAATCCATTCACGGTTACTTCACACTTTTCTGAAGCCCTGCTTAAGTTTTACTTCCAGCATATTCCTCCGCCTCATGCAAACTAAGCTTTACTTAAGTCTAGAAAAATACACCAAAAGCCAATGCACCGAATTCCTGCGCACTCGGTTGTAATAATATTTTGAATGAGAACTATTTCTTACTATGTGCTACCAACAACAATGTTTTCTCAGGGTTTTTATTCACATTTGTTACATTTTAAATGTAATAATTTTATAAATAAAATATAGGTAAAACGTTTGTTCAACGAAAAATATGATACTTTTATTTTAACAGAGGTATAAAACGCCTGCGATACATGGCATATTTAGGAAATAACTATACACGTCATACATGGGGTGGATTTTCAAAGGTTTGATTCAAAAAGTGTGAAGAAACCACGAATATACTTTATCTTGACTTTTGCTCTGGAGCCGCAATCGAGTTGCTGCGGTGACCAAAGTTTCGTCGTAAATTGTAGTCTTCAAGGTGAGAGCACTGAACTGGAAGCCAGGCCATCGTCGAACTTTCCCTTCACCTTCCAAGAAGTTTGTGCGGGCTGTAACCCATAACTAGCCATTGCTGTTTAATTAACAAGACAGACTCCGAAACATCGGGTTATGTCTCTGTGGTTGGTGTCTGTTAAAATGTAATTTGGTTGATGTGTGTTGCGATGGGGGAATCTCTGTCCAGTAGTGAATTATAAAAAGTAGTTCCAAGACTTCGCATTTTGTTACAAGTGTAATCCTCTAACTGGTGACCTTTTATTCACTCGGAGTTTGATAACAACTGGTGTGTATAAAAACAATTAATTTTCCAACACTCTCACTTTTACTTGTTCGATAAATAAAAGTAGTCATGTTAATATTATATCTTTGGCTTACAAGTGACGGAAGTCTGAACAATTGGTTGTAAGGAGAAACAAAATTGGACCATAAAGAAGTATGGAGCATATATACGTGTAGTTGTGACATGGAAGGAATGCAAATGAGACAAAACATAGAACGCGCCACGATCGATCCCTCATATGTGGATGTGTCGCAGACGATGTTTGGACGTGTTGTGCGGGTGCAGATTCTGAGATAAGTGTTTTAAATATAGAATCAGCCATGGCGCTGGTATACTTCTGCCTCGAGTTTATTTGTTAGTTTGAAAAATCTCTTCGGAGTTAGCAAAGAGTGTGGGATGCGGAAGGTTGGCCAGAATTGTCCCAACCCAAATAAATATTGGTAATACTTAATACCTCCAGTAAAACCCACACGAAATATGCCTTACACTAAATATGCCTTTCCTAGTGGAAGATCACGACGGCACTCGGGCCAGCTGTCTAGCGTGCCCATGTGCTAAGATGGCCCTGGTCGTAACCAAGCAGTGCTTTTCTTAGAGTGCGGGCATGCGTGTGCGCTTGACTTAACGCACTGTGTGCTCGAAGTCAGTGATTTTCTAATACATTACTGACATAATGATGCCACATGTATTTGACGAAGCCAGGACAAACACGCTAATTCTGAACAGAGATAGGAATTGACTTCAGCACGACGAGGAGTAATGTTACAAATCATTAGTCAAAGAGGCTAATGAGAGAATAGTGCTTGCTGCCGTTGCTTAGGTTTCTCCATTTGACTACGTAAGTATCTTGTCTCCCTCGTGCAATAGTGTTATATCGTCTGGGTTTTTAGTCACAGGATGAACACCACGTGCCGTCCTGGGGCCCTCTTCTCTAACTTGAGCTTGCTTAAATACAGTCACGTTATCGTCTTTATCATAAAGAGGGCCATAACGATGGTTGCTCGTAGGCATCTTTTCATATGATATTCTGTAAGCCATATCTTTATTGATAGCTTTGTGCAAAGATGTACTTTTGCAACGCAGCGGGCTGTGTTCTGAAATCAACGATCTGCTTGTTGAATTATAGTTTTCCTGTTAATGCAGAATGCATTTTCACAAATTTTGTTTTTATAGTGAGTTTTTAACTATAAGTGAAATTTATTTCTTAACATATTTTCGAATAATATTTCTAAAATAAATTTACTTATTTCTATGGGTACAAAATTTCAGGTGGTAGGGGAGGGTGGGGGAATTGCGGACGTGGGGTAAAGACGGACTAGCAAGTATCTACTCATTCCCTCCCCCCCGCGGCAGCCCGGTGCTGTCACCTGTTTCTTTCCGCCATTTTAGTGCCACGCAAAAACTTACGACAGCCGGCTGCGCACAGTTTGAAAGGTAGGTAAAATTTAAACAAAAAGTGTATATTGATCTAATTGTTAGTGTTTTTTAATTCGAGGGACAGGTCTGTATACTAAGTGATGGTAAAAAGTGATATTTTCTATGGATAGCTTTGTCAATGGAGTTTGAATCGCCAATGTTTGTTTTTATGGAACGTTTTCATAACCTACAAATTTCTCTCTTTGATTTTAAAATACCCAGTTGGGTTAATTGCGGACAAGCCTTGCGGGGTAAATACGGACGTCCGCAATTACCCCTAATTCGATAAACTATTATGAAATTAATCAATAACTGCTCATTTTCAGATGCCTCGGAAATATATAAGAAAAAAAGAACAATCATACACCATCGAATCATTACAAAAAGCTGTGCAAGAATTAAAAGACCAGAAGATAACTTTTCGTCAGGCGGAAGAAAAATATGGTATTCCCAGAGCTACTTTGTTTGACCAAGTGAAAAAAGGCAGTGTTTCTACAATACCAAAGAGAGGTAAGAAATCTGTTTTTAACGAAATACAAGAAAACGAACTGGTTGATTTTATTTTAAAGTCATGTAAGGCTTTCTTTGGGATAACAATACCTACTCTGAGAAAGATAGCTTTCGATTTTGCCACCGCAAATAACATAAAACATAATTTCAATAAAGAAACTGGTATGGCAGGAATGGATTGGTATTACAATTTTTTGGCTAGACATCCAAATATATCACTTCGAAGGCCTGAAGCTACTTCCATAAATAGAATTACCGCATTTAATGAAGAAGAAACCGATATATTTTTTGTAAATCTGAAAGCTCTCATGATTAAATACAAATTTAAATCTGATTCAATTTACAATATAGATGAAACTGGAATTAGTACGGTACAACGCAATTCCAGGATCCTTGCACCAAAGGGGCTAAAACAGGTTGGAAAATGTACCAGTGCAGAACGTGGTTCTTTAACTACAGTTGTGAATTGCTTTAATGCTGGAGGCTCGTACATTCCCCCATTTTTTATCTTTAAAAGAAAAAGGATGAATGCTCAGCTTATGAAAGACAGTAATAGCAACATGATAGCTTGTGTTTCAGACTCTGGTTGGATCAATGAATCAATATTTGTTGATTGGCTCCAGCATTTTAAAGAATTCGCTAAACCATCGGCTGACAATCCCGTTTTGTTAGTTCTAGACAACCACGAGAGCCATATTAGTCTGAAAGTTTACGAGTTTTGTCGTAAAAATTGTATCCATGTTTTGACATTGCCTCCACATACATCGCATAGAATGCAGCCATTAGACTTGACCTTTCATGGACCAGTAAAAACAGCATACAACAGAGAGTGTGAAACCTATATGGTTAACCATCCGGGAGCAAAAATTACAGCATTTGATATTGTTGGTCTTTATACAAAAGCTTTTAACCGATGCTCGTCTATTGATAAAGCTATAAATGGCTTCAAGAGTGCTGGAATTTTCCCAGTTGATCAAGATAAATTCAAGGGCACTTTCGAAAGTTTCGGTGATATAATTACACCAGAAACTCCATGTGATACCAGCCATGTGAGTCCTGATCATAACAGCCAAAGAGAGTTTCATAGCGAATCTCAAATTAGTGATGCAGCTAATAACAGCATTCCTAGTGAAGTAAGATCTCAACAAGAGTCTCAGCCCTCTAGTAACATAAACATTATCGATGAATCCGTTCCCGATGTACCTGATCAAGACGAAATAAATGAAAATAATGCTATAAGTGAAGCTGATTTAAACCAAAGTACGACAAGTCAAACTAGTCAATCTTCATCAGTACCGCTTAGTGATTTAATAAAGGTCCCAACTCTACAAATTCATCGTAGCAAACGGGCAGTAAACAAAAAGCATTCCATCATTTTTACCAGCACACCGGAAAGAAAGAATCTAGAAGAAAAGGAACAAACGAAATTAGACAAGAAAAGAAAAGTTCAAGAAAACGAAAATAAAACTACATCTAATAAGCTAAAAAAGTCAAAAATTTCTACAGGAAAAGGATCAAAGGGTGTAAGAAATCTAAATAATTTTGAAAATGAAAGAAATGATGATTACTTTTGCATTTATTGTCAAGAAAAGTACAGTGATCCACCCGTCGAAGACTGGATTATGTGTTCAAAGTGTAACAAGTGGGCTCATGAGAACTGCACTGCAGGAAGTTCTTCTAAAGGCTTTACTTGTGATTTTTGTCTATGATGTGGACCTAGTCCGTAAATACCCCATGCTGTCCGTAATTAACCCAGGGTCAGTCCGGATTTACCCCGAGCGCTACGGGTAATTACGGACAGACAAGGTTTTGTTTTTGCTAAAAATATTGTATTTGTTGATTGATCTCGTTTAATAAGTATAATTGTTTTTGTAGTTGTATAACTAACGATTAATAATTAATAAAGACAGACTGATTATTACTGGTAGTACGAATGTTGTGCGTTATTTCCCTTCAGCGTCCGCAATTCCCCCATCCTCCCCTACTAGTTCATTTTGAGCATCACGAGATAGCAGCACTTACCCGTGGCCGAATCCGTCACTTCGTAGTTATGTTAAAGCGAGAGTATCACAAGCGAATTATAAAATATGCTCCTTAAATGTATTCCATACACAGTNCATCACGAGATAGCAGCACTTACCCGTGGCCGAATCCGTCACTTCGTAGTTATGTTAAAGCGAGAGTATCACAAGCGAATTATAAAATATGCTCCTTAAATGTATTCCATACACAGTTTATTTGAGCGGAAATGTAACAGAATATAATATTTCTCTTGCTTAGGGTATTTTAAAACGTTTTCTTGTCTATTAGACTTATTAGTAGAAAAAACCTGAATACGTCGGCAATTTTCTTTCCACTTTCGTTCCTAAAGACACCTTGTTGACAGGTCTTTATATAAAGACTGCCACAAGGCATTCAAAAGACCATCATGGAGACATATTGAGTTACAAAATACCATTTCGCGTCGAAAGATAGTTAAGCTGTGAATGTCTTTATGTAACGACAGTTGAAAGTTAGATAAAAGGGTCCCTGGAACAGTTAACCCGACTAACTTTTCAGCATTAAAAAATACTTACTATGACAATGTCCGAGCAGTATTTGTATTGCATGTATCATACATGTCAATGATCTGTACAAGTTTTTTGCCCACATATTCATGTCCTGTTCTGTCATGTGACTTGTTTTCCACTTGTCATATTGATGTTCTGTAATATCTCATTTTTTCAACTTTTCNTGTCCTGTTCTGTCATGTGACTTGTTTTCCACTTGTCATATTGATGTTCTGTAATATCTCATTTTTTCAACTTTTCACATTGATGTTCGATAATATGTCTTGTTTCAACTTTCATGTAAATAAATGGGATAAAAATATTGTTAAGGTAATGGTCTGAAAATAGGGAACTGTGGGTTCAAATCATGGAGACCACAATATTTTTTAATTTTTCTTTTTACTATGCTAAATTTAAAAAACATAAACTTTGACTATCAGAAATATATTTATTACTCGTAAAGATTTGGCTAAATTCGCTAAAAAAAATATTTAACTCGCCTTACGCAATAGGCTGTCACTTTTACACTAATTCGAATTTAGAGTGCAGTATCTTTCTGTATATGAAGAAAGTATAAGGAAAAGGTTCCTTCTGGTAAATANCACTAATTCGAATTTAGAGTGCAGTATCTTTCTGTATATGAAGAAAGTATAAGGAAAAGGTTCCTTCTGGTAAATACATCATTCCTCGGAGTACGGAGTTGTCCGCCTTCTTCGTAGGCTCGGCCGGCGGCGGCCATGTTATCGACAAAATTAACTATTTCACTCCATAAACCACTTCCAAAATAATTATTTTACCCAAAAATATTTTTTTTTCACAAACATTTACCAAAAAATGGAAAAATAAAGAACGCTAATTTTAACCTCGTCGAAGTAACAGCCGAAAAATCGTCAGTCAAGCTAGAGGATTAGAGGCTCCTAGAGGAATTAGCCACTTAATCCTCAGAGTAGGAGAGGATTCGAGACACCGAACGAGGTCAAAGAGACGGGAAGGTTCAGCAAACCTAGCCAGGGTTTGGATGGCAGTAGGGGTCAAGTGATGGTGAAGAGGGGTGAGGTGAGGGTGAATAGTGGTGCCGCTTGTGAGGGGNTGTCCTGTTCTGTCATGTGACTTGTTTTCCACTTGTCATATTGATGTTCTGTAATATCTCATTTTTTCAACTTTTCGCATTGATGTTCGATAATATGTCTTGTTTCAACTTTCATGTAAATAAATGGGATAAAAATATTGTTAAGGTAATGGTCTGAAAATAGGGAACTGTGGGTTCAAATCATGGAGACCACAATATTTTTTAATTTTTCTTTTTACTACGCTAAATTTAAAAAATATAAACTTTGACTATCAGAAATATATTTATTACTCGTAAAGATTTGGCTAAATTAGCTAAAAAAAAAAACATTTAACTCACCTTACGCAATAGGCTTTCACTTTTCCACTAATTCGAATTTAGAGTGCAGTATCTTTCTGTATATGAAGAAAGTATAAGGAAAAGGTTCCTTCTGGTAAATACATCATTCCTCGGAGTACGGAGTTGTCCGCCTTCTTCGTAGGCTCGGCCGGCGGCGGCCATGTTATCGACAAAATTAACTATTTCACTCCATAAACCACTTCCAAAATAATTATTTTACCCAAAAATAATTTTTTTTCACAAACATTTACCAAAAAATGGAAAAATAAAGAACGCTAATTTTAACCTCGTCGAAGTAACAGCCGAAAAATCGTCAGTCAAGCTAGAGGATTAGAGGCTCCTAGAGGAATTAGCCACTTAATCCTCAGAGTAGGAGAGGATTCGAGACACCGAACGAGGTCAAAGAGACGGGAAGGTTCAGCAAACCTAGCCAGGGTTTGGATGGCAGTAGGGGTCAAGTGATGGTGAAGAGGGGTGAGGTGAGGGTGAATAGTGGTGCCGCTTGTGAGGGGCGGATGCGGTTTCAGGATGTTGGTAGGGGGAGGGGCCTTAGTCCACTTTACCTTGCTCGGAGTCTTGAATCTACCTTTCCTACTCCGAGAATTAAGTGATTCACACTCCATGGCAATGGGTTCAAGGTCATGGATCATGGAAATGGGGTCAAGGTCATGGATCCAGATCCAGATCATGGGTTAAGATCATGAGTCAAGGGTCAAACTCGTTGGTTAAGGTCATGGGTCAATGTCATCTGTCAAGGTCATGGGTCAAGGGCATGAGTCTAGTACATCGGTATGAGTCAATGTCATTGACATGGTAACAGAGTAGATGAGGGGGTTAGGAGTTGTTTGGGGGTAAGGTGATTGAGGAGGTTGAGGGCAAGGTATGTGAGGTGGTGAAGTTTAAGCAATGGAAGGGTGTCTAATCTTATATGTTACTCGATTTTTAAGATTTATTTGCTCCTTTTCTCGATTATTTATTATTGTATAAGGGTGGGTATGATCAGGGTAATGTAGTGAGAATTAGGGAATCGTAATGTTTCTTTATTTTTAAAATACATTTTTGCGATATTTTTTGATTTTATAACTACCAGGAGGTCGACGAGGGAGGGGTGAAGTGAGGGTGGGGGAATGAGTGAGGTGTAGGGCAGGGTAACGTTGTTTCTCGTTTTTTAAAATTTTTTTAGATATTTGCTAGTTTTTGTAATAATTGCCAGGGTTTGGATGATTGCAGTGGTGATGTGAGGGTGAAAAGTGGTGCCGCTTGTGAGGGACGGATGTGGATGCAGGATGTTGTTAGGGGGAGAGGCCCTAGTCCACTTGACCTGGATCGGAGTCTTGAATCCACCTTTCCTACTCCGAGAATTAAGTGGCTCACACTGCTAAGAGCCTCTAATACTCTTGCTCGACTAATGATTTTTCGACTCTTGCTTCGAGGAGCCTCTACTTTCCTCAATTTTCATTTCTTTTTAATTTTTTGTGTAAAAAAATATTTTTGGTCAAAATAATTAATTATTGAATTTATTTTTCGAGCGATACAGGCAATTTTGTTTATAACAAGGCCGTCCCAGGCCTGCGGCCTCTGGTCGCACTTACCAAGATGGCGGAAAACTCCGAACTCCGATGCATGAGCCCGAAGGTACTTTATTCTACTACTGTTGGATGATCACAAAAATCGCCAACAAACTCAATAAAGTGATTCTTCACATAAATTTAGACGAAAATTATAAATATGACATTTAGCCTAACTCGCTTCCTAAATATGGTAGACGCCCGTAAACGTGGATATGAGCGACCGCTTTATTGCGAATAGCAAGGGACTAAATTTACTTAGATTTCTGGAAGTAAGTGTAGTGTACCAGAAAATGCGACACCACAACAAATACACCATAGTAAGGAGGCGTCGCACTAGTTTTCGATGCGAGTGGATACACTTAAGTGGCTACCTCCATTTGTTCCATGATTTATGTACACCATTAATTATCTGTAGATATGCTTATGTAAATTAATTTACTGGTACACTACACGTGTTTCCGGAGGTCTAAGTAAATTTGGTCCTTTGCTATTCGCAATAAATCTGTCGCTGATCTCTACATTTACGGGCGTGTACCATCCTTAGGAACCGAGTTAGACTACATGTCATATATGTACTCTGTGTCCATATTAATGTGAGAAATCGCTTGATTGAGTTTGTCGGGGATTTTAGCAAAAAAACTGTATTGTGAAAATAAACTTTCATCTAACGAGTAAGGTTTGTCGTCTGGTTTCCCAACGGTTGTAGAATCTCCATGCAGGCAAGGTATTTCCTTTTTGCGAATTGTATTTGGAACAATTTTTCTAATTTTCTCTCTTATTTTTTCATCAATTGTTTTTTCTTCAACAAAAAATAGTAATATATTTCCACCTATCAATAATGTAAATTGGAAAACAAACATACGCCACTAGACGTAACGTAAAGACATCGTGTTTAGTGATGTGTACGTGAATATTTTAGGCCCCGTGTACAGGGCCAGTATGTACACCCTAATGTAACGCAACTGCGACAAGAACGTATTGAGATGTAGCTATCGCGTAGAGTTGTGGAGTCTGAATACAGTGTAGAGAAATCAATTGAAATGTCAAACTTTCAGAAAAAAATTAATTAATTTGTGTCTCTTCTCCAGACTACGCAAAAAGATAATGCCAGGGTGTTCGTTGTTAAATTAGTTAGGGCCACTTAAAGTTTAAAATAAAATCCGTCTGCGCTTCTATGAAAAAAAAAAAAAAATTATTCGTTGACTTCGCTGATTATAAATTAAAATTAAGAAAACTAAACGTTCTTGAACTTCTGGGCGATCTCATCGTCGGCAGTAGCATCATCAGGACATTTCCTTGCGGGCTTCCCTAATTAGGCTCTCGGGCCTATAGTGCTAATTTAGTCTCAGAACATTTAAGCACTCCGCGGTAGTTCGACCTCATTAAACCTGTAAAATTACGCGGGCGGCGACCGATACAGGCCTGCTTCTTCTTAAAGTTGCTCTCGCGTCTTCTTCTTCCAGACGGCCTGTTTACAGGCACGACCTCGTATCCTTATATTGAAATTGAAACTAAATTAAAATCCCTGCGGGCTGAACCCACACGGGTCAGCATCCGGCCGTTGAAAAAACCAAGATGGCTCAAATTTATCGTCAAAAAACTTAACTAAATAAAAGTCGTCCAAAAATTGACCAATCATGACAGTACTAGAGGCAACAATTACTCATTATGTCACTCAGTTACGATAGCAACGGATGAATAACATTTCAGTAACTAGGGACTTCTAAACACATTACAAAAACAACAGACTGGAAATAAATATAAATTTGTTATGCGACAAAATAAAAGCTGAAAACGAAACGAGCAGTGCACTTACATACTATTTGACACAATTAATGTGCCAAGAAAATAATATACGTGAAATCAGATTACGCCTAGAAAAATACACAAAGAATTAACTGATTAATAAATTCCTATGGCCCATATTTGCGACGTTACAATAATAATGTTATTCCCACCCCTCAATAATGCAAATTGAAATATAAACATATAAATTGGTAACATTACAAATTCATGTATTGCAGATTTTACAAGAAGACATTTTGTAGTTCTACAAAATATATTTTTGCAACAGGATTTCCGAAGGATTTTATTGTAAAAATACAAAAATTGTTTTAGATTGTAGGAACTTCGAGAGTTACGGCTATTTATGGGCCAGAACACAAGACTCTAGGTAGCAAAAATCGGCTCACTGTTCTTTGAATCTCCCCCTTCTCATTTCAAAGAATGAAAAGCCACTGGAATCATATACATTTTTAGGGCATGCCGTGCAATTGAAAATATTTCCTAGAGGCATATTTTAAACTTTACCTTAGTACTTACTTGAGTTTTCCGGAAGCGAAGAAGTTAAGTGAAACATCTAACTTGGGTTAAAAACTTTGGGCTTAGGAAAATAAGTAGCGAGACAGTTAAGTTTGCAAATAAGATATGACCACCTTACAAATTTGTGTTAATAATGTTACCAATAGAAACTCTCTCCTCACTTAATCACTCAC
This sequence comes from Clitarchus hookeri, assembly GCA_002778355.1. Taxonomy (NCBI): domain Eukaryota; kingdom Metazoa; phylum Arthropoda; class Insecta; order Phasmatodea; family Phasmatidae; genus Clitarchus; species Clitarchus hookeri. Next base: position 91,886 of record NQII01000887.1, on the reverse strand, counting down.
GTTCATATATTTGATTTTACAGTTTTATAAGTAAATTTATAAGCTGTTTGCAAAATTAAAATTGTTCCATGGAAAAGCCTTATAACCAGTGGAAATAAATTGTAAAGTGATAAAAATAGCTCAATATAAGCGAAGTAAACAGGTTTTTTCAGAGATATATTTTCGCAGATTTAGGTATTTATTTTCACTGTTATAAAGTCGTCACTTAAAATTGAAACAACACAGCGGGTAGCTGAGTAGAAATAAAGACACTCANCGTCACTTAAAATTGAAACAACACAGCGGGTAGCTGAGTAGAAACAAAGACACTCACTTTTCTCACAACATAAATGAAAAAAATCTCTTAAGTATGTATGTAGACTTTAATTGAAAATTACTCCTCAGGTATAAAATCACTCCTTGGGCATAGTGATTTGCGAAAAATCNCCGATACAGGCCTGCTTCTTCTTAAAGTTGCTCTCGCGTCTTCTTCTTCCAGACGGCCTGTTTACAGGCACGACCTCGTATCCTTATATTGAAATTGAAACTAAATTAAAATCCCTGTGGGCTGAACCCACACGGGTCAGTATCCGGCCGTTGAAAAAACCAAGATGGCTCAAATTTATCGTCAAAAAACTTAACTAAATAAAAGTCGTCCAAAAATTGACCAATCATGACAGTGCTAGAGGCAACAATTACTCATTATGTCACTCAGTTACGATAGCAACGGATGAATAACATTTCAGTAACTAGGGACTTCTAAACACATTACAAAAACAACAGACTGGAAATAAATATAAATTTGTTATGCGACAAAATAAAAGCTGAAAACGAAACGAGCAGTGCTCTTACATACTATTTGACACAATTAATGTGCCAAGAAAATAATATACGTGAAATCAGATTACGCCTAGAAAAATACACAAAGAATTAAATGATTAATAAATTCCTATGGCCCATATTTGCGACGTTACAATAATAATGTTATTCCCACCCCTCAATAATGCAAATTGAAATATAAACATATAAATTGGTAACATTACAAATTCATGTATTGCAGATTTTACAAGAAGACATTTTGTAGTTCTACAAAAGATATTTTTGCAACAGGATTTCCGAAGGATTTTATTGTAAAAATACAAAAATTGTTTTAGATTGTAGGAACTTCGAGAGTTACGGCTATTTATGGGCCAGAACACAAGACTCTAGGTAACAAAAACCGGCTCACTGCTCTTTGAATCTCCCCCTTCTCATTTAAAAGAATGAAAAGCCACTGGAATCATATACATTTTTAGGGCATGCCGTGCAATTGAAAATATTTCCTAGAGGCATAATTTAAACTTTACTTTAGTACTTACTTGAGTTTTCCGGAAGCGAAGAAGTTAAGTGAAACATCTAACTTGGGTTAAAAACTTTGTGCTTAGGAAAATAAGTAGCGAGACAGTTAAGTTTGCAAATAAGATATGACCACCTTACAAATTTGTGTTAATAATGTTACCAAGAGAAACTCTCTCCTCACTTAATCACTCACGTTCATATATTTGATTTTACATTTTTATAAGTAAATTTATAAGCTGTTTGCAAAATTAAAATTGTTCCATGGAAAATCCTTATAACCAGTGGAAATAAATTGTAAAGTGATAAAAATAGCTCAATATAAGCGAAGTAAACAGGTTTTTTCAGAGATATATTTTCGCAGATTTAGGTATTTATTTTCACTGTTATAAAGTCGTCACTTAAAATTGAAACAACACAGCGGGTAGCTGAGTAGAAATAAAGACACTCATTTTCTCACAACATAAATGAAATAAAACTCTTAAGTTTGTATGTAGACTTTAATTGAAAATTACTCCTCAGGTATAAAATCACTCCTTGGGCATAGTGATTTGCGAAAAATCNTTGTATGTAGACTTTAATTGAAAATTACTCCTCAGGTATAAAATCACTCCTTGGGCATAGTGATTTGCGAAAAATCGGCACGCGTACAGTTAAATATAGCTGGCAATATTTTGTAGAGTAATTTGAGCGCATGGTAATTCTCAAATTCTGACGTAGGCGTTTAATGGCTTTTCATCTCTGATTGGTCACTCTCCTCACAGGAAGTCATTTTATTGTTTGATTGTTTCAGTCCGAGTCCAGTTACTGCAGTTCTGAACGGACGTTAAATAGCATTAGGGCGTGCCTCATAAATGTCACCCGGGCATAACTGATTTACGAAGTTGATAGGCGTAAAAATATGTTTAGTGGCATATTCAGAGGAGTACTATAAGACACAGGCGTTGCACTTATACTTCTGAAATAGCCAAATATATAGAAAAGAGGAGAGAAATTCACTGTTCTTCTTTTATAGCGTTTCCGCCTAAGAGTACAGGAACTTAATCTAAACGTTAACTTGTTAATTTACCTCTACGAGTTAATGAAAGCAAGTGTAAAAGAAATAAGAAAGAACAATGAAATGGTTATTTGCCAATTTTTGAGTAAAATTTTTGCATAGTGGTACATTTCTCTCAAGTTATTTTTTAAATTGTAAATATATACATTATATGGTGGCACAAGAACTGCACTAAACGAATATGCTGTATAGTATCACANTTTTTTAAATTGTAAATATATACATTATATGGTGGCACAAGAACTGCACTAAACGAATATGCTGTATAGTATCACATATCGGTCCAAATAACAATTTGCATTACAACATTAATTACCAATGGTTATTGATAAAAAAATTTTTTTAGTATTTCCACTGCCAGACGATGAAAGTAGCTCACCACGAAAGGATGCAAATAGCTAGAGTACGGGCTGNTTTTTTTAGTATTTCCACTGCCAGACGATGAAAGTAGCTCACCACGAAAGGATGCAAATAGCTAGAGTACGGGCTGGTATTCACATGATTCCATGTTTGTGCGTTTGCATTTGATAGCACATCCTGCATTAACGCGAGAAACACCAGACGATACTGAGTGAGCGTACAGATTGTAGAAGAATGCTGGTAAGGCTCCAAAGACATTGCTTTATGCAACTGACGAACTTCGAGAGAGAACTCGTAATCGGGCTTAGAACCGCCGCATAGCCCACCATGTGGATTGTTCCGACCATAGTGTCCGATGCTGTTGGGAGCAGTAGAGACATGAAGGCACCCACACATGGAGGACCAGTCGAGAGGGTCGTCGGATAGTGCGCCAGTCGTGGAGGGATCCCTTGGCGAATCAGTCCACGATACTGGCCAATGTTGGAGCTCCTGTGTGCCCACAAACCATTTACCGACGCTTTGCGGAGGAGAATCTAGGATCCCAGCGCCCACTACATGTACTCTCATTACCTCTGCAACAGCGACGGTTCCGTTTGCAGTGATGTCAGGCCAGAGCAATATGGAACGCCACAGACTGGCGATGTGTGGTTGTTTGGAGCGGTGAGTGCCGCTTTGTTGTGGGGACTGATGATCATCGCGTCCGGATATGGAGGGCCCATGGTGAACGCGCAATTCCAATCTCGTATCGAGTGGCACACTTCCCCCACAGTAGGCACTGTGGTCTACAGAGCCATAGGCTACAATAGCCAATCCGCTCTCGTCGTGTAACGTGGAACATTTCGGGCCAAACCGGTATGTGTATGATATCCTACGCCCCCATATGCTCCCATTTCTGGCCGGAATTCCAGGTGCGATGTTCCAGTACGATAACGTCAGACCGCACACGGAGTGCCTCCGCCATGTCCTCCCTGACATGTCTCCAACCGAGCATNGTTCCAGTACGATAACGTCAGACCGCACACGGAGTGCCTCCGCCATGTCCTCCCTGACATGTCTCCAACCGAGCATGTGTAGGGTCAGTTGAAACTCCAGCTGCCGCCGTGCCACGGTATCCAGGATTTGTAACATACTGTCCAACTATTGTGAGCCCGTTTGCCTCAGAACAACATCTGGCCTCTGCTGGACTCCATGCCAGTGCGTGTTGCAGTGCGAGGTAGTGCGACACACTATTGATGATGACTAGACGGCGTACCATAGATCCATATGTAATTGTCCTCCTACTCTGTCTGTGCGATCATGTGTATTACTCATCTCTATCACTACCTTCATAAATGTTCAGTACCAACCGATGCATCTTAATGTGTGCGGCATTGTTATTTCCCTGCAGTAACCATATTTTGGTGAGAGTTAACAAGAATGTAGATATTGTGATAAAACATGCCTCGTGTCATTTACAGTCTCCCCTTTGTTGAGAGCTGGCAATGAAGCGAATTTAATACATGTTTCAAATGCAATCTCACAACATCTAACACAACATGCTTGTTGTAAATATAATTTTACTTTTCTCTGTAGAATCTTTTGTGTACCTAGAAATCGCCTCTACAATAGAAATATATTTCGAGATTAGTTTTAATAAAATCATTAGACGAATTTTATGTCATCACTCAAATCTCAAATATTGTCTAAAATTCTATTGTAATTAATGGATACAGAAATAAATTATTTTAACTACCAACTACATTTTTCAAACAGAGCCTAACAAATGTTTTATACTGATAACAAAATGCACTCTAGTTGCTATAAAACTGTCCGCTAATGGCTCGCTTAGTAATAAATAATGAAAACGTTCTGCAGCCAATTGAAAAAATTTCATCATCATAAAACAATCAGCAGGTTCTATTATTTTTCTAATTAACAGTCTAAATTCTATGCAAAGTGGCATTTCTTTAACGACTTAACGTGAATTGGGGGCGGTAACCTTAAAGTCTGAAGCTGACTTGGAACACGTATGAACGTTAACCTTATAGCCCCCTTCTCACACACAAACACGCACCAACCAAGGTTAAACTCAAAAAAAANGGGGGGGGGTGTGTGGTAATCTTCACGTGACCAGAGAATTCTTATCAGCGTCCTAGCGAGAGGGCGATTCCTTTAATTGAAACACTCCGGAGCGCCTGCGTTAGTCGTTAGCGCAAACAATCCGAGTCTGTGCCATGCATGGAGATGATTCGTTTATACGTCGCCCAATGATTTTTTTTTGCAGCGTCCAGGATTCCTTTCGCGTTCCGGGGAATGAGACCGGGTAGGGCCGGGTGGAACGGCGGGATCAGAAAATTAAACTATTCCCAGCGTGCGGGACGTGACGGTAATACATTCCGAGCACAAGACTCCGCCTGCGCGCTCCAGCTTATTCAGCGAGCGTATCCCTGCGGTACGGCTCTGCTGCAGCGCCCTGAGAATTGCCCTCGTAAAAAAACTACGAGGGAAAGGATTCCCTCGCCGCTTGTTCGCCTGCGAGAATAATAACGCAGGTTTTTAATATCAACTTTTGTTTATTAACAACAGTGGCACCAGGAACGGTCGGATGAAATACGTTCTGCTCATGTAAAATAGTTTAAAAAAGAATTTATTTTTTCTTTTGCGTGGTCGTCAAAAATATTCATCATATTACGTGTTGAAGCTATCGCCATTCTAGTTCACCAAAAAAATTACCTCAACACTTTTCAGTGATGTTTACTTACGAATATCATCGTTCTAAAAACCTTTTCGCATGCAATGAAAATTATTATTTCTCTTTCTGTTTCTAAAGTGCTTTCTTGAAAGTAGGAAATGTTTCAAACGGGCGTGTTCACAATTTTTTTTGTACGAACACGGAAACTACAACTTGCAGTCTTCAACACTAGCTTGTTAAAATTCAGTATTAGTTATACACATTCCTCACCAAGGTTTTGTTAAATTTAATTTAAAGTATTTGTATTGTTGTAAAAACTTATTTGGTAACTAGTTTGCAAATAATTCCTTGTTAAAATACAAAACAATTGTTGGCATACTGTTCAATATTTTCAAAATAGTACAGGGAGGTGTATGACATTTTTAAGTTTATTATTGCACTATAAAATTACACCATTGGAAGTCTCATAGAGTTGACTTACCGACACCAGTTAATGACTTTTGCCTAGCAGCAATGAAATACCTTACGGGCGTGCCTGAATTTGTAGACTTCGGGCAGGCAAAATATGTTACATCCAAGAAGGCACCCTTAGTATCATGAAGTTTCTTTCTAGTGATGTTGTATATTTTCATTAAGTTTTTAATGGAAAGCAGCATGAATAATACACGACATATTCATTGGGAGTACATTTGTTTTGTCAGTAATACGTAACAATTTTCCATTTAAAAGCGGGTTTTCAAATCCGCGCTTTTACATGGACTCATAAACTCGCTTTTCAATGGAAAAGAAGCTGGCCGAGGAAATCGTGTGATGCTCGGATAGCCAATGCTATACATAAAAGATAGTTAACAGAGTCAAAGTGAATAGACAAAGATGCTTGGAGATCAGAATGCGGTAGAGAACCAATGATACAAAAGGTCGCTGTATATATAATTATATTAAAAGGAACTATATTTCCAAAAATATTTTTAATGTGATGGCATTTGCAAACATTTTGGATTTTTATTTTATACAACACTACTTGCGTTTTGTTAACTAAGCCTCTTTTAAAAGAAATGTTATGTATTTTGGTTATGAGTGTGAAACAAGCGCTTCATGACAGTAACACGCCAGGCTTATATTCGGGAAGACACTGGTTCGATTCACAGTCGATTTGGTATGATTTCTGTTTTCCATAGCTTTTCGAAATCACTCCAGAACATCGATATGACGGTTCCTTAATACAAACCATAGCCAGTTCCTCCCTAGCTTATGATTCTTTGAGCTCCTGACCCTTATAATGACCTCGGTCTAGACGACTTACTGTATAATGCAACAATAATTACAATAATAAGTGTCGACTGTCTTAAAAGAAAAGTACAATAATCGCATGGGTGAAATGGCCCTTTCAGGATTAGGATTGCCAGATTTTCAAACTGAATATAAAAGAAATTTTGGAAATGAAATGCCAAAACCGCCCCACTAAGGTATCACCGCTATATTTTTTGCTGTTTTTCTTGCATGTTAACTGTACATAATTAAAAGACACTACTTGCTTTGTATTCATTCTAAATATTTAATGCACTGAAAAAAAAACATTTGAATCGCTGGAAAATGGTTCTGTATTAAGCACGGAGGCAACCTCAGTGGTATTAAGCAACATATAGTAGAAGACGAAAGTTATTTCCATCGAGATCTACAAGCTTTCCAATGACAGTGGCCTTATTATGAACTTCTACCGACGACTGCAATGTGCACCGAGTGCTAACGAAACACGTACCACAAGAAGTGAGTACAAACCTATATGCTTTGCGTGTTTCGTTGTGTTTCTGTGGAGCTTCTGCCCTAACGAAGATCTATGACGTCAAAACGTAGGAAACATAAGGGTCATAAGTCTGCAAATAATAAATGTTATTATAGAGTGATAAATATTGTACTTCTCTTAATAACTAATATTGTATATTTAAGTTTTCACGCTTTTAAGTGTTTTTGTTACATTGCATGAATATTGATCGTGCGAGATATGTTAAATGTAAAGTAATTTTGTTGTCTTGCGGTGGCGACTCTGACGAAATGTGATTGTTGCCATCAAATACTACAACTGCGTTCTTTTCCATGGTAAAATTACATTCGTCCAACACTTTATACGTAACCGTATTTGTCTATAAATCTACACCAAACAAAGGTATCTCCAGTTTATGTAAATATATGTACGTTCAATTTTTATGTGATGAGAGTAACGACTCATCCAAATGTATCTTCATAAATACATATCCCTCCATTGGGCAAACAAAGCGAGGACGAAAGGTTAGGAACTCATTTGTAACACAATATAATTTCCACTTTAATTATGGACATAAGAAGTGACGTAAATGTCCAATGTATTTAATGCGCCTTACCGTATGATGCATATAATCTTTTTTTTTAATGCGTCATATGCTTACTAGCCTATTATTTTGTACGTTAGTTAATTGTAATCGAAGTAATGTAGGTAATCGTGTCATTTAAATTACGACACCAAAACCGTTATAGTATTTTCTTCTTGTATTACGAGTCCCTCAACCATAGAACAGATGGGCATATAGAAGGTACTCTCAATGCAACCATCTATGGACTCTCCTGGAGCAATACTAGCGTGCAGTGGTCCTTTCCACAACTAATCACCGAGACGCGGGCTTTTTAAATGTATGATGTTCCATTTTAAGTATTTTTTTACTTTCGATTTAGTTACGGGTAGTAAACCAACACGGCGCTAAGCTAACAATAATACTAACCAATAATAATAGTGATACTAATAAATATAACATTCACCATTTCAAAAATTACATACTAAACTTAAGATGTATCTGGTAAACAATGTATTTTATGCAATTCAGTCATTTATTAAAAAGCAATAATTATCAAAATGTTTATTTTTAAAACATGTACTTTATAAATGAATCAATTTTATGTCACCAGATATCTATGTTGTTCAAACAACTTATTTTATGGTCAAATGGTAGCACCTGATTGTACATTTTACGTCGCTAACCTCCTACCCTTATTGGGAGTGATAAAATAAAATAAAATAAAATAAAAGTTATGTAGTTGCAATTTGCAAAAGTCATATCTAAACAATATTGAACTCGTGTAAAGTATTTTCAAAATTTTGTGTAGTGTTTCTGAGGGGTGATGTTGTACACGCGCACAATGCAACACATTGGCATACACAAGCGAAAAAAATACTACAAACGAAAAATTGAATGACAGGTTATTGTAACTACAATGGAAGTACAAGTACACAACAATATACATTTGTGTAGAGAAGCTATCTTATGTATGGTATGTGCGAAATTGCAGTTAAACTTCAAGATGGAGTTACAGTTTGCTACTTACCATTACATTTTATCAAGGAAGTCCTGTACAGGGAAATGGCCCTTTGAATACTTTTAAATGATGAGACTTGTAATCTTAAAAACTGTGATGAACTTACCTTCCTCCATGTAAAGGGGCAGAACAATACCCATAGATTTTTAAACAATTATACATCATTACTTTAGTTTTTCTGAACCCACGTACAACACAATGGCCTGCAGCATCTGTGCGCAGTTTAAAAAAAAAAAAAGCAAAGAAGTATGACAACACTGTTTGCTTTGCCAATGGCTTTCAGGTAATCCAAACTTGTCCATGACTATAACCAATAAACCAACCCCACTACCTTCAGCAGTGTATTATTGTTGTCGAACACACAATTATTGTAAAACATGCTACAGTCAAAATATTGTGGTACACTTCCTCAAAAGTATGCCACATAGGTTTTTGGATTTTTTTTAACCCCCTCCCCCTCCCCTCCTTCTCCAAAAACGTTTATATCTTAATTGTCATGAATTTTGTGGAAACAGTTAAAACATAAATACCAAATTACTAAATTCAACATACTGAAAAACACAAAAGACACCAGTCTGTTTTTTTAAATTTTGACACAACATATATCAGCCCCTAGGAGTACGTTGTATCAATGAAGCACACAACTACCTAAAAATACTAGGTTATTTACAGTAAAATATCAAGAACCAAATAATTTTAGCAAGCTGTGTTCACACCAACAGACACCATCTCTTGCTACGCTAAGAATGTTGCTGCTTCTCCACCTCATTTTCACATTACCATTAAAAAACCATGGATAAAGTGTAGTGTGGCACTTGTACCAATAGTTTAGAAACAAAAATAAAACGATACTGATCATGCAAATATAATTCAACTACAAAAATTTTGAAAATTCCCACAAATGAGACTGTCAGCATTAATTCCACCATGATGATTNACCTAAAAATACTAGGTTATTTACAGTAAAATATCAAGAACCAAATAATTTTAGCAAGCTGTGTTCACACCAACAGCCACCATCTCTTGCTACGCTAAGAATGTTGCTGCTTCTCCACCTCATTTTCACATTACCATTAAAAAACCATGGATAAAGTGTAGTGTGGCACTTGTACCAATAGTTTAGAAACAAAAATAAAACGATACTGATCATGGAAATATAATTCAACTACAAAAATTTTGAAAATTCCCACAAATGAGACTGTCAGCATTAATTCCACCATGATGATTNCAAATATAATTCAACTACAAAAATTTTGAAAATTCCCACAAATGAGACTGTCAGCATTAATTCCACCATGATGATTTCACGCACCAATATCAGCATTATAAACGCTCAAATAGTGTAAATCAAAAGAGTGTACTTTGAGGGATGTCAATGGTAAAACCACTTGCTGGTTATATAAAAATTGTACACTTAAAATAACAAATATCTTTATTTTCAAGTCTCATATACAGATTGTCTCACATATACGATTCACAAAATAAGAGCTATGGTATGTCACATTTTCATAATTACTGATCCAGGTCAGACTATAATATTAATGCTGAACTAAAAGTTTAAAAAACCTGCAGATGTACAGGAACCGAATATACCAAATTGTTGTTTACTCAAACGAAACTTACATAAATGTATACATACATAGACATTTTACAAAACAAAACATTATAATGCATTTATCAAAATAACCAAACATACACTTCACAATTTAGGTTATCTGAGTGCTAGCAGATTACAATCATAGTCAGCTATAAATTCAATGAATAGCGTATGTTTTAGCAGTATGCTAAATGGTAAACAATGTTATGCTAAATTACATTGGTGTAAATTCCAGCAACTGGAAGCTGTATTAGGTTAATTTTTTATTTCTAAAGATTACGTTAGTCTTCGTTTAAAAATGTGATTTACAATTTGTGTTACCTAATTGGTCTATTCTGCACAGAGTCTAGGTTAAGTGAACGTCAGCAAATATTAAATACAGTTTCTTTATTTTGCATTAAAAATGTTTGGTAAACAGGAATATCGTAATATTTTATGTATTTTCCAATAGTGTTCACATGTTGTATTCAGTTATGTATTAAGGTTGCTCTGAATTTTAATTATTGGGTTTGGAGTGTCCAGTGTTCTGTAAATATCGTAAATTTACTTTTGCTATGAATTGTGAGTACAACTTATTTTAAGGTTATTTTTTTATTTCATTAAATTAAGAATGATTCTTTATATGACGTATCGAGTGTATAAATTTGCCACAGGTTTAAAAACATGTTGCGGGTGGGTACCACTTGGCTCTTCAAAAGCACAGGCAGAATTTTCTGCAAATTCTAAAGGAGCACAAATCTGGTGTAACGCTCTGAGTGAGTTGAACGTTTTCTGTAGTAAAATAACTGACAAACATCTCAAATGGATTGGAAGATGTACCACGCAAGTGTTTGTAGAAATGAAGTAATAATTGGGTAAATTATACCTACAATAAATTTCAGTCATTCTTCCCAGCAACTTGGTAGGAACTATGTATTTTAAATAGCAAGGCTGCCCCACATACGTGAAATTCTACACCGCTGTCCAACTTGAGTGTTCCAACATGAAATACATGTATATATTAAAGTTTTTAAATAATGCGAGAAGGCCAGAAATTAATATACCAACTCTTTACGATAATTGGTTCTGGAGATACAGTAACTCACAGTATACAGAGTTGCAACTGATATGAAGGGTGGCTCAGCGCAGCGCTATGCACATTCATAACTCCATCCGTGATAACAACATATGCTTCCATACTTATTTGTTTCCTACAAAGACTAGGTGAAATGTTAAACTTAAATACTTTATTCTGAACAAATAGATGTTTTAGTACTATACTCACTGTAAAGATTGCTATGAAGTAGTATCTTCTTGCCACAAGTTTTCATAAGTCTTCTCTTATAAGAGTGAAAACTGTGAAATTGTCAGTGTCCTGGAATTAGACAAAAGGTACTAGCTGAATGGCACTCAAACTACGCTGCCGTGCGTATAAAAATATTATAAGCAGAGTCACATAATATATTGGCTACACCAGGCATATAGCACACCTCTGGTAACTTTTTTTGTAATATCGAGATAATTTGGTGACATAGAGACAAAGGCTGTATGTGGATAGTATAGTGTCTTTGGTGAGTATCGCCTGTCTATTATAAACTTACAGAACAATTTTTTTTAGCGAAAATACCTTCTTTGCTACAAAACCACTTATGTAGGCGGATGTTGCTGAAGCAATTCTCTACTCTGAGACTTCAGCTCTTCACGGACAATCGTACTCGTGGTGAATAACGCATGACAGTTGCGATTTTGGCCGCACAAAACGTAGGTTCGTACGCACACCTTGCGATTTCCACCGCTATAACGTCATCAAATTCCGACATTTGCAGTACAGCAACGAAACACAAGATGTTCATACTCAACTCGCTTCGGAGTGCGCTACACACCAACAAAATCGCTTCTCAACGTACCGAATCTTGTGATATTTGATGTTCGTAATCAGCCCACAGGATAAAAAGAGGAATTATTCAAAATAAATAAAATTTAAATATCGAATGTAATTAGGAAACAATAGTTTTGTAAAAAATTCAGCTACGAAATGTATTAAATAAATGTAAAAAATGTGATAAAACTTTTTACGGGAGAAAACTATCAAATACATGAGACGATTGACTAAATGAAATGTGGGTAAAATAAGGGAAATCCCGTAAAATACGGGAGACCTAAAACCGTATATTGGTTCTATGGCTGGCTTAGTTGTAGGAGAAAAAGAGGGGAGGGGAAAGATACCTACCGCCTGGGCGGTGCATGAAGTGCATTACAGAAGTTTGGTAGAAAACACTTCATTCAAAACCGGTCAGATATTTTGAAGTGGAGTCTGAACACGAAAAGCATTTAAGGAACTTTTTGTACCCAAAGACAAGTTTCAGGTTCTCATTTTAGCACCAAGGATTATATATTTTAGGCGTGAAAATATCTAAAACGCCTATTTTCGAAATCTCTTAAATTTTCAATACATAAATTTTACAGTTGTCTTTAAACACCCATTATAATTGTACCTTTATTGACGTACCATATAACCATAGGGTAGCCACTTTAAGGTCATATTACTAGATAATGTTTTGTATCATCATCTGAAATACATTTATATAAGGACGACATGAATGTAAATATTTGTATTCAGATGATAATAGTTTTCAAAATATAGCACCGAAAAGTCGAAAATTTTGTTATATGGGCGACCAAGTTTTATGATCCTAATTAACTTTGCAACTAAATCACATGTTTTTTGTATCAAGGATATTTAACCATTTAAACTCGGATACTGGTATCCCGAATCTCTTTTAAAATAGATATTGATGTTTTGGTCAACACCTATTTAGTGTCTAAGAGAAACTAATGAATATTAATATTATTTTCTCTCTGACGAATAAATATGTGTTCGCAATTCTTATTTTAAAATAGATTGAGGCTGCCAGTACCCGAGTACCCATTGTTAAATATCCTTGATTCTTAATTAGCATGTTGTGTATATGATACAGATCACATTACATGTGATTTATTTGACAAAGTTGATTTGGAGCATAGAAAATTGGGCTCCCATATTCCAAAATTTTCTACTTTCCGGTGCTATATTTTGAAAACTATAATAATATCACTATAAATATTTAAATGTATGTGGTCCATATATAAATCTGTTTCGGATAATGAGGTAAAAAATTATCGTTAAATATGCCCTTAAGTCGCGTTCAGGCGAGTCATCGATGGAAAAAATGCACGCCAGTTGATTGACTTGTGCGTAGAGGCGATGAGGCAAGTGGTGAGCGAGCAATAGTTTGCCTTAGAGTTCACGCGTTTCGAGGTCTGGAACGCGTAAAATAGCTGCAGACAGCCGGGGTTATTAGAAGAGCAGCAAGTTGCTCAGAGAAGTGGGAACGAGAAAGGAATCGGCCATAGCCAGTAGTAAGGAACTACCCCAGCATTGGCCTCGAGTGATTTCGAGGAACCACGGAAAACAGAATAATCAGAATGGCCGGACTGGGAATAGAACCCAGGTCCTCCAAAATACGAGCCCAATGTGTTACCATTGTTTCGCTAGGTGGGGAGAGGGGAGGAGTGGAGAGTTTTGGCTGGCTCTTAACATCGAGGTCTTGAGAGCCGTTGAGCGTGAAACGAGAGCAGCAAGGGCGGGGGAAACGGGAGATCACCGAGAAAACCCGCCGACCAGCGGCATCGTCTGGCACGATTCCCACGGGCAAAAATCCGGGAGTGACCCCGCCAGGAACGGAACAGGGTGCGCCTCGGTGGGAGGCGAGCTGCCTAGCCGTTACACCACCGCGGCCCCATGGAGGGGGAAGGAGCAGCTGACCCCGGATGACATGCGACTGCTCATCTCAGTCACGCTCGTGAGTATTTGCGAACAAATAAACTCCACGCCCCTGTCACCCACGATCCTTCAACTGAAGGGAAAGCTTTCCGCGGACGCAGGACGAGGGCAAACAAAACAAAAATAGGAAACGCTCGCCGTCACTCCTGGCGAATGACGGCCGGAGAAGGACCTCGCAGAGTGGCGGAATGTCGACGGCCGACATGGGGACGCGAACTCCCCACCCGCCGGCATCGCGTTACTGCTCCGGTCCAAACACGACGACGATTGCGAAGCCGCAGCCGCTGCCGATTATGGCCAGGAAGTTGGCATGACGTCAGGCATGTGTCGGCAAGTTGGCTTCGTTCCCGACGGCCAAAACAATATGATTGACGTTTGTTTGTCTCATATATCCGACGATTTATATATAGAGCATGGACGTGAGCTGCGGTAAGTGGTCGATTCGTTTTGTTTGCAATCGTTGCTGGTCGTGTGTACTACACACGCACTTAAGTATGTGAGTATAGTCCATCCACGGTTACTTCGAACATTTTTGAAGCCCTGCATAAGTTCTACATTCAAGTTATTCCTTCATCTCGTCCAAACAAAGCTCATCTATTCTAGAAAATTATACCAAAGGGACAAGGCACCGCATTTGAGCGCTCTCATTCTAGTAATTTTCTTCATAATAACTATTTGTTACTAGGCGTTACCAACACATCTATTTTTTTAAATTGTATTAATAATTATTACATATTAAATAAAATTTACAGATGAAATATAAGAAAAATGATACTTTTATGTTAAAAGTAGTATAAAACGCTTGCGATACCTACATGACATAACCTATTTAGGAACTAACCAAACACGTTAAACAAGGGGTTAAATTTCAAATGTTTGGTTTATAAAGCACGAAGAAACCGTGAATGACTATATCGTTAATTTGTGATATAAAAAAAAAGTAGGAAACTTTTTTCCAGGTATGAACAAGTTATACAAAATTACTGGTACCGACCTTCTAATACTGACGTTGAGCTGACAGGCCGAGGATTTGTAGGCACCCCAGACCACGAAAGTGGATAGTCATCGCTTCCGCAAGGCGCACCAACAACTTAACATTTTTTCGAAACCCATTACGATATTATTTTGGTAACTCGTACTATTTAGACACATTGTGCACAATCACGTAGATGTTGCACAGGAAGGTTATATTTGGTCAATGCTGTACATTGCGAGACTTGATGTTTAATGATCTTTCGTGTGCATGATTCCTAAACCATGCTGCTTGTCGAGGTTCACGTCACTATATCAGCAAGCGCAAAGCCTACAGTTTTTTCTTTTTTTGAGAACCAAACAAATACTGTGCCGGCATCAAGTACAGCACGCATAAAATATGTCATAATTCCAAAACTTTAAAACTTAAATTAAAGTGTGTCTGAAAAGGTTAATCTAAAAAAAAAGGTATTTTATTTTAATATTTAAAGGAATGTTTTACAGTACGCTTAATATTGTCTGTTATGAAACATAAAAATATATAAATTATATTATTTTAGCTGCAGATAATCTTTCTGCCCGTGGCCTGAGTAAGGGTTTAAAAAGACTGCAAAGATGCAGTCGTCAGACATCTACGTCTCCCTGTATTCTGAGAAAGACGTTCTGAAAGATCGTCACTGTCAAGAGATGATGTTCGGAAGAGCTGCGCGTGACGTGGACTGCGTAAAAATAGCCTATTCAAGGAGGAGCAGGCAACGCAGTGAATTAAACACATGTTGACGTGTGTCTGCATACAATATTCACCGCACAGCAGTTGTTGTCCAGCTCTTCTCTCGACAGTCGGTTCTCTCTCCATTAACGGGACAACAGCAAGGAGCAAAAGAGAATTCAGTCTCAGTGCTAGTTCGAACGCATATCGTAATGGGTGTGTGTGAACGCGCATTGCTACATGTGCTTGGACTCCAGCAAATAATGCTAATTCCAGCTGCAGAACAGTGTAAAAGGATACGTCGGTCTGTGTGTATACCAAGGCACTTTTAGGTCGTGGGTTATTGTCCAGACTCGTGTGCAGGTATTTGAGGGGAATCCATAGTAAAAAATTTAAACTCCTCAAGGCCACGTCTGGTCATGAGAAAGCATTGGGACGGCGCCTCACAATACTGCGCTGTGCATTCTCGGGAATTTGAATTTCTCACAGAATTGCTGTAACACTAGTATTTTAATACGTGCAATATTAACCATTAGATTAAACTGGAGATGCCACTTTATATTTTACTCCTTTACCTTTAGGAAACTGCGTAGTAAAGCCCCAAAAATAATATTTCGAAACATTGTCATTGTTTTAACCCTTTCAATTTGTTTAATCTTAATATCTAACGATCAGAATGAAAAGTCTATTTTATTATATATTATACTTCTTTCTAGACCTTCGATTTTAGTATCGATTGGTCGCGCGAGACCACGAAGTCTGGAGCATACCTTCGTGTGTGTGTATATATATGTGTGTAAATGTGTGTGTATATATATATATATGTGTGTGTATATATATGTGTGTATATATATGAATGTGTGTGTTTCCGCTTGTGCAACTTCCTTCGTCTTCGTTTTATCGCCATACAGCATGTAGTTGACTAGGTTTTCTTCTTGCTTGAATCCTTTTTCATCTTAGGATGATGTGAATGGTATACGCCGTTTTGTGTAAGTTTAGCTGTGGATATTTTATTTTCGTTGCGTTGCAATGTTATCTTATGGATCCCTTTCTTATAGAAAGGGTTTTGTGATTGTAGCTGTTTGCGGCATGTAACAATGATCTTGTGGCCAGCCATTTCTTCCCGAGTGATGTGAGTCTTACACCCATTCGTGGGATGGCCGTTTAGACATAGTACAACTACTTTCTGCCGCCACACCGCAGTAGCTTCAGAAACAATTAAGGAAAGATGTAACCGTATTTTTTGTTGCTTTCGCCTGCTGCATGAATTATGTTTGTGCTCCAACCTTTCTGTGGGCTGACGCGCTATATCAAGTGAATTTTTAACAAAATAATTTTAGACAGTTAAAGAAAGAACAATACAGTTTTTGTTAAAAAAAATTTTGTTCAAATTTTTTTGGAAATAATGTGAATTCTAAAAAGAGGTGACCTAGGGTACCCGATAACTCTTATTTATTGGCCAAAATATAAAGAAAATAATTTGTGTTCGAAAATGCCAAAATTAAGTTAACGAAAGATTTTAAGTAAAACTATAATGTTAAAAAAACCTAATATACTCTTGTTATCTAAGATCTGAGTATAACTATAATATATAATATTATAATATACTAAATATTTTTATATAATCATCTTCTTTCGAAGAAAATATTTTAAATAGATCTATGAAGTTTTCCGAAAAAGAAAAGTGATATTTTTTACTTTACTTTTCTCCATGCTATTGTCCTAGTATGGATTTTCTAACTGTTGAGTTGTGATTCATAAATTTGATTTACACCATCAGTGCATCTATTGCCAATTTATGACTTTAATGTAATAAGTAAAACAGGAGCACACCCCTCTAATTTGCTTTTGTGCAGTAGGCCTATACTCTAGTCTACCTAGTAACCTAGAGACCACCTTCCATTTATGTGCCATCTTGTATCAAAACGAGGGTACCTAAGGGTGCCCACGTTTCAGTGTAGTAGCTGGGGTTCGTGTTTGTAGATTTGAGTTTTTGAGATGTGCAGGCTTGTTGCATGTGTTGTCCTTTGAGACTTGAGCTTGAACAAATGGCGTTGATGAGAGCTCTGTACTTTTATATTTAAGTTAGAATAAGTGTTTTACTTTTGCGTAAAATTGTCTTGTTTTGGTACCATAGCCTTTTTCATAGTGCCAAAACTCCTTTTGAAGGAAGAATGCCAGTATGAGTGCACCATCCGAGGTGTACAGGCACCTGAAAACACAGCAGCAGCATTTCGAATCTCGCTGCGCGTTTCTTTAATTTCCAATGTCCCTATTTCTTTGGAAAAATTGTCTGATATTGAAGTTAAGGCAGAGTATCGTACCTACACAGCTAAAATCATTTCTTTACAATAGTTTTTTGACAATTTAAATGAAGAGGACATATCTTATTCATACCAACGTTAAAAAAAACAGATTAGCTCATTTTAAACGACATGCTCAGAATCGTTTCACTTTATTTGGTGAGCCGTTGTCAGATGCTCAGTCTAATTCACTTGAGAGCATTGTAGACCAAACCCTATATGTTTTTTATGTTATTTCTAATTTGGAGTCAGTCTACATCAGTGTTGTTAATAACAGTAACGAGGATGTTTCTACCACCACCATCACCTCAGTTACACAACAGTTTGCTAGTATTAGTGCCAGTGCACCATCCCATGGTATTCCAGCCACCACCCAATTCATTCCAGTTAGTCTAGTTTACTACCCACCCATTTTCCACTTGCTTAAACTACCCTTACAACCACTGCTCTGCACCATGTTTTACCTATCAAAAGCTCATATTAATTTCATCCAAACACTGTATTCAGTGCACCTGTGCATATGTCATCTTCAGCATCACACATGCATTCATCTGTTTTTGGAAAAATCACACATCCACTTGAGAACAAGCTGCGTAACTTTCCAGTCACTGATAATTCAAATGTACCAACATTTTTTTGAGTTTTTGAAAGAGATTTCTAAACTCTACCAGATTAAAATAGTGACAGATGCACAACTGCTTGATATAATTTACCCTTTCACTCAAGGTCCGCTTAGTAAATTGACCAGTTTAGCCATGTCATAACATTTTTCATTTCATGCCTATAATTCATACATTCTAAATTTTTTTGTCCCCTCAAGGTTGGGGCTTAGTTACAACTGAGGATGTTTAATAGTTTGCAAAAACCTAAGAAGTATCTTTCTGTCTATGTGAGTAGTATTAAGGAGGCTGTCATCATATTGCGTTTCTATTTACCTGAAAGTGAAGTGGTTTATATTATGTTAGAAGGCTTAGAGCCTCAAGAGCTTTCTAGTTTGGTGATGTTCGCTAAACCCAAAACTTTAGCAGAGTTGTATAGGGCATGCATACATTCACAGAAAATTAGTTACGCTGACCAAATACGCCAGTATATCTTTAGGCCACACAAATCACTTCGCGGTACCGATAAAAAGAAATTACCTCCTGATTCTACCATTAATGCTGTTACTGATAAAATGGATCAGACACAGAAACAGAAGGATGACACATCCCCTTCGCTCCCAGACACTCTTGTGCAAGACAATATACCTTCTTGTAGGTATTTCAGAAAGGTAGGCCACACGATTGACCAGTGTTTCAAATTAAGAAACAAGTCCCGCGGTGACAAGTGAGCGATCTTCCTCGCAATTCTGGCATGCTCAATATAATGCTCATCTTTTTCAAAATGTGAACCTTAGCCAGTATTTTCAACAGCTGTTCAGTCCTTACGACCACTGTGAGAAAGAAAGGTTTGTAATATGTCAAATAAATTTCCCTAACTTAGTGGGCATTCAAAAAGTTACTAAACCCCATGTTGAAGTAAATTTAGAGCCATTAGGTATCTGTTAATGCTCTTGTTGATTCTGGATCTATCCATACCATTATTTCTGCTAAGCCTTTTTAGAAACTGATGCAATTAAGGTTAGTTATGTCTGTTGAACCATCTGACGTACAATGCTATACCGCGTCAAGACAGGCTCTGCCGATATATTTTTGTGCCACTTTAAAGTTTAAAATTGGTAATTTTTCTTGGAAGCACAGATGTCTAGTTTTCAAATAACTTGGTTTAGATTTTATTTTGGGCGCAGAGTAGATAGGTGAATATATATTTTTTTTTACGTTTTCCCCTGAGAAAAATCTTATTGGTGGGCTCTCAACTAAAACAAAGTGTTTTTCCTGACATTAGAGCAGAGTCCAAGCAAGTAGTAGATTCATTTGATCATCTTGAGGAACAGAAGCATTCTGCTATTGAGAAATGGTGTAAAAGTTTTCCCAGGGTGCTTACCACTGAGATAGGCCTCACTTAATTGTGGGAGTATCAGATAAAACTGCTTGACAAGGAAAATGTCAAATGTTATCCATATACATTAGCACCGCCTCAAATGAAAATTTTGAGAAAAATAATTAAAGATTTTTAGATAAATGTGTTGCTGAAAAATCTGTTTCCCTATAGGCTAGTCCCGCCTTTTTGGTACCGAAATCCAATGGGAAACATCGTATGGTTGTGGACTACCAAAAACTTAACAGAAACATTGAAATTGAGTCAGTACCCCTTCCTGATCTCCATTCGGCATTCAATTAGTTTGGAAAAGCAAAAAGTTTTACAACCAATGATTTAAATGCGGCTGTTCGCCAAATTCCCGTATCAAAAGATGCCAAACCAATTACAAGGTTTTGTGTTCCTTGGAACCTACATCAATTTACTCGTATTCTGTTTGGCTTGACCACGGGTGCTCAGGTACTTACTAGGCTTCTAGATATGATTTTTCACGATGCAAAATTCAAGTTTGTCTGTAACTATCTGGATGATCTTGTCATATATTACGACAGTTTCAAACACCATATGGACCATATGAGAGAAGTCCTTTGTCGTATATAAAAGGCGGGTCTACAGTAATCCTTTCAAAAGTTAAATTCGCAGTTCAAAAAATGTTATTCTTGGGACATAAGATTTCTTCCAGTGGAATCTCCATTGATCCTGAAAGGACAAAATCCGTAGAGAGTTTCCTCCACCACGAGAGGTTAAAGGTATAGCTATAATTATTTGCATTATTAAGTTTTTTGCTAAATTCATTCTTTAGCCGAAAAGGCAGCACCACTTAACAAACTGAGAAAAAAGTAATTAAAATTTGAGTAGGGTGAGGAGTTTCAAAAGGCTTTCGAAGTATTAAAGAATAATTTCATTCATCCTCCTGTTTTACATATGCCAGATTTTAGCAAGTAATTTATCCTTCAAACTGATGCTTCAGGCGATAGAAGCTGTCTTGGCTCAGGATATTAACGGCTGTCGTCAGCCGATTGCCTTTGCGTCACGCGCTCTTACTTCCCAAGAGAAAATGTCTTCAACTATACACGAGTTGGAATGTTTGGCCATAGTTTTTGGCATCGCCAAATTTAGGTAGTATTTCGAATATGCGTAATTTATTTTCGAGACCGACAACCAGGCTTTGTCGTGGCTTTTGGCGCATCCACGACAACTTGGAAAAATTGGCCGTTGGGTAGTTAGAACTTCTTCATTAAAATTAAAAGTGGAACACACAAAAGGAATCCAAAATGTAGTTGCAGATTATCTATCGCGTATGCAGTGGTACCAATGTGAAACCCGAAGCACTTACAATTTGTAAGGTTTTATCCAGTTTTCTAGTGGCCTTCGTGGACATTAAATAACACCAAGAAAAGGTCAGTCATTTGAAACAAATCATCACAAATTTAAAATAAGGTATTGAACACAAGCCACATTTTCTTTCCAAAGGTCTCTTCTGTTGCAGATCGCGTGACAAACGGAAACGTAAAGTGTTACCTGAGCATCTAAAGCCTATTATATTAGATTATTTTCTTTCATAACCTCTTGGCACTCACCTAGGCACACACAAAACTATTCAGGCCATTTGTCAACTTTTCATTTATAAAGTAATGGATGCCAAAATCTCTGAGCGAGTGAAATGTTGCAAAATGTATGCTCTGAGCAAACCAGCCAAGAATGCACATTTAGGGTTTCTGTCATCTGAAGTAGCTTGAAAACGTATGGAAAAATTGTTCACTGATTTTGTTGGTACCTTTCCCAAGAGTAAATTCGCTAATAATATGTTCTAATTGTGTGTTGATGATTTCACTAAATTTGTGTGGTTTGTTACACTTCGGAAAGGTGATTTTGGTACACCTTTATTTATTGTGTCGGATAACGGTTCACAGTATACCTCGCATATTTTTGAGAGCATTTGTTTTTCTCATCGCATACGCCACATAACTTTATGCACACAAAATCCTCCTCCTTCGCATGTGGAGCGTTTCAATCGAAACCTTCGTTCTGCACTCATTGCTTTCCATGCGATGGACCAAACAAATTGGGATAATAACCTTTCTTGTCTTCAAATGGCTTTCAATTAAGCGAAACATAAATCACATAAAACCAGTTCATTCAATATTTTGTTTACTTTTGTCCCGAATGGCCCTTTGTCAAATTTGTGGCATTTGAATGACTTGTTACCGAACGATCGTAAGGAAGTTCGTCATATTTAGGCACCGCCCTCAAGAATTTAACGCACTCTCATTTAAAGAGTGTTTCTTTAGGTCATATGTTAATTATGGCAATATTGGGTAGTTGATGTAATTTTACCGTAATTGTATAGTTTGATGTTAATGGTAATTACATTTTGTGTTTGATATAGCGTGAAGTATCTGATTTCTGCACATTGCAGTATGTTTTCTCTTTCCACCCTACTCTTTATGGGATTCAATTCTGTGTTTTACAGTTTCAGCCTGTTGGATCAACACCATGTTTACTCCTTTGGCCTTCTTCCTGGCTGTTGCCAGCCATATAAGAGTTTAATCTGTCACGGTAACAAATTTTAACCCTGGTGTAATTTTTGAGAAAAACGAGGACATTATTTTTTCTGACAACTTTTATTCCATAGTATTAGATTTTGACCTACAAGCATTACACAACGAATGTGTGCAATTGGACAGTATGTTAAAACCAGTGCTTAGTGTGCACAAGAACTTTGAAACCAATGGTGAAAACAGTTTTTTTTAACCAAAATTTGTTTTGGCCCAGTTGCAATTGCAGGACAACCTCATTGCCTTCAAGACTAAAGTTCTTACGCTTACCTCTCTACTGGCTCAGTCACGTACAAAAAGGGAGATGTTGAACATTGGAGCCAAGATGCTCAAAACCGTATTTGGAAAAGTTTAGAAAAGAGACTTGATTCTTTAGTTGGCGTACGAGATAAAATTGCTGTTAATGTTGCTCATCATATTTTAATCGAATATTTTGAAAATCGTATTTTAAAGACGACTAAAGGAATCCAGAAATTGGCTACTCACTATCTATAAGGTTCAGTAGAAATAGCTCTACCCATGTCGCACACACTCGACACTAACGGCCATTAGAGACTGTCGACACAGAGACACCACTGAGCATTTATAGCTGAAATGACCTGGCAAAATGTTCTTCACACCTAGATTCGCGGTCATGAAGACGACACCCTGCGGAAAATTCGCGCAGTTGTCCACAAGTGGTTGACTCGTCCAGCAGGCTGAAGTGACGTAAGCCTCGCAGGCGATGAGTTGCGTGGGTAGTGGTCCCCCTCCCCTCCTCCGATGAACCAATGATAACGTCTTGGAGAATGACTGCTGAAGTTGCCTGGGGGAAGGGGGATGGAGATGAAACAGCCTGTATGGTGACATGGCCTCACGTAAGATAAACCTGAAATAAAAATGCAGACAAAATAAATTTAGATATGAAAATACATTTTACCAGGAGCGGTTCTTGTGAACGGGTGCAGGGGCACGTGCACTCCAAAATAAAATTTAACATGCCCCAGAAAATAAATGCTCTTTTGTACATCTTTCTTTTATAATTTAAGTGTAAAATTATCATATTTGGTCATTAAGTTCTGTATCACTTGACTGCGAGTAGTGACTACTTACTTTCGGCGCGGACGATATTTTTCCTCGCAGCTTTGGGCGCACAGACGGTCTGTGCCCACGCTGCTGTATATTTTTTCCTTGCCAAAGGCACACGAGACGTCTCGAAAATAGCCGAAATGTGGTAGAATCGGGGCACAAGCTCTCTGTGCCCATGCGGTTCACGCAATACTTTAACAGCTCAATAGATGACAGGTGCGTGGCGTCTGCGGTGCATTTGCTAATGTTACGCATTATTTATTGTTAACCCCTAGGCACAATAGGCTTTTGTGTTTGTGGCTGGTGTTGGTGGTTGGTGTGCGACGTATTCCATGCCACAATAGACGGTTGGCGCATTGGTGTAAAATGTTTCGTGATTGAGCCACCAGGTATCAGTAAAGCTGTCAAAAAAGCGTGTTTTCATTTGGTGAGATTTTGATTGTCTGAAATCAACAGTACTGAGGTAAGCGACAATATAAAATGTTATGTGACAATATGATACTGCAGTGTACCAAAATGCTCCTTTACCCTCCTCCATTTCAACCTTTTCGCGTAATTTTGCCGTCACATGACCAAACTACAAAACACTTTCCGATTGGTCGGTTGGTGCTAAACTACAACACACTCTCTGATTGGTCGGTTGGTGGTAAAAAGTTCAATATTTTCAACTTTCTACCTGACCAACCACCAACATCTACCAGAAACATCGACGCCTATTGTGCCTGGGGCTTTACTGTTGTAGTATTACACCGAAGAGCCAAAAAAAAACTGGTATAGGCGTGCGTATACAAATAACAGAGGTATGGAACCAATCAGAGTAACGTGATGCGGTCGGCAGCTAGATTGGTTACTGCCGCTACAATGGCAGGTTATCAAGATTTAAGTGAGTTTGAACGTGGTGTAATAGTCGGCGCACGAGAGATGGGACATAGCATCTCCGAGGTAGCGATAATATTTGGATGTTAGCGTACGACCATTTCACGAGTGTACCGTGAATATCGGGAATCCGGTAAAACATCGCATCTTCGACATCGCTGCGGCCGGAAAAAGATCGTGAAAGAACGGGACAAACGACGACGGACGAGAATCATTAAACGTGACAGACGTGCAACCCTTTCTGAAATTGGTGCAGATTGGATTTGTGGACTGCCCTGCAGGATTCGTGGTGTGAATTGCCTCCTGCATACCTTCAGACATTAGTCGAGTCCATGCCACGTCGTCTTGCGGAACTTCTGCGAGCTCGGGGGGTCCTACACGATATTGGGCAGGTGTACCAGTTTTTTTGGCTCTTCAGTGTATATTCAAAACTTGAGAATATGTGAATAAAATTTTAAATAACCATACATGATATAGTTTTTAAAGTTTCTGTATTATTCAGTTTTTAATTTTTATACACATCATTTTGTTGCTGTGTTAGGGCGTGTCTACAATCAGCCGTGCCTGTGGGTGTAAGCGTGTCCGAATTTTGACGCCAAGTGACGTCACATTCACGTAGTGAGAACATGGTCTACAAATGCGTTATCCGAAAGTGAGCTTTCAGAATATGACATTACATCGCAGTAAATTCGGCACACTATTTGTTGTTACGTAATGATTTTTGTATTGCTGAATTGTTGATTATTTAATGTTTGCGAGATGTGTGATTTGAATATTTATTTATCTTTATGATACAGGCCCTTACAGTTTTATTTTGAATAAGCTCGGCAACTGACATAGAAGAATTCTCTTAAATATTCAACTTTAATATTTAATAATTCAGATCGAACGCAGATGGCGCTAATTAGCATTTCATCACGTTCGTCTCTAGACATTCACCTTGCATGTCCATTGCGCGTGAAAGTATCTGTAGTCTTCTTTTTCTATCATGTTATGACACAACTTGGGACAAGAGTTCAGTTTTCTGAATGTTTTGACTTGGGACACGGGAGGTTGCGGGAGTGCCATGACGTTAGAGGGTCGCGTGCACCAATCAGAGAACCCTTGTCCTAAGACACAGGCTGGGATAGCGCAATTGTAGACGGGACTTTACTGAACTTACGTGTAACATGTCGTATTCATTGAAAAAACAAATTGAACAGAATTAAATATTTTATGGTTAGTGTATCACGACAGGCATTCAAATAAAAACATTGGGCCTCCGAGACCACAGCTTATTCTAGTGCGAACCTATGACACCCAAAACAGAAATTATACATGTAATTTGAGTAAAAAAATCCATAAAGCCATTTGATTAGTAGGGTACGATAATAAAACCGCATTTTATTGTTTGTGTTGTATTCCTTTTGGTTCTGACGATACATGAGCGACCACAGGTGTTGGCCTAAAACATTTGGATGAGAAGATAGAAAAAAAAACATTTAGGGAACAAACTGCATTTGCAAAAGGAAATTAAAATGGGAATACTGGGGCGGGTAGATATAAGAAAGCTGTTAGATAACGTACACAGAAGGTGAGTTAAAAACACAATCAACTAGTATAAATAATAGATACATAATTTCTAGAATAATATAATGCAATACATTTGGTGCATTATTTGAGCCGAGTCTTGGAGATCATGGCAAAACTCCCAAATGTCAAAACACGTGTGTTTTTAGAGGTTTTTTTTAGCACGTTGCATCTTCAATAAATTATTATATAATTTTTAATTTTGTTCTTTCCTTTGAAATTCTTCCTGGAGCCATCACTGCATTTTACATATATTTATTCTTATTAAGAGTAAACTTGTTTGTTATTGGTTATAATTTTGGTTAGTAAGCCTCTGTCAAACTATAAACATTAAACACAAAATTTTAAATGTATATAATATATGCATATATTTCCAGAAACACCTTCATTTATATGTTTTGAAATTAAGTATTCAAATTATTTCAATGCAGTATTTTTATTTTTGGAATGTAAATTTTTTTTAGAATACCATCTTAAGTATTTTATTTGCTATTTATTATTGGCAATATAAGAGTTAAAGTAATATATTATAATATCAACTAATAAATTATGAAACTATGTTTCCTTCCCTTCTAAAACCGGATTCACGATTACCCTTGAGTAATACGTAAAGGTAACGCTTCTGCAAAGCAAGCATTACAAAGCCTTCAGTTCTAATCTGACGACAAGCTAGTGAACCTGACTGTAGTCTGTTCACGGTAAAGTGAGCACTTTTCAGGCCCTAGTTACTTTTTTCCTATGAACCTTTTTCATTCTTTCTACACATTCTAAAATAAATATTACAATGTAAGTAATAAACACAATGTATATATTTCACCGGGATCGCAATTTAACGTCTAACGTCTAAGGCTACAATAAAATATATTGATTAACTATTATTCCAAATGAGAGGGCTTCAAAAAGTGCTCCTTTTACCGTGAATAGCTTATATCAGTGATGGCTGCTTCTCATGGGTTTTTCTGCGAGTGTTTTCATTAAAAAAGTGTTTTGCAACTTGTCACAAATCGTTCACAAACGTGTGTTTCACCAGAAAGAATTACAGTAGAAAGATGCCAAAATTTACACCCAACTGAAAAAATCACATACTTTATGTATTTTCTCACTCTTGGAGTTTTTTTTTTTTTTTTTTTTTTTGGAAATCTGACGTTAACATTTTAGTTGAATAAATATGTATCCTATTAAAATATTTTCCGCTTGTACCTCATAAAACGGCCACAGCTCGTTTTTACCGCTGTATATTATAAAGAAGCACTGACTGCGATGGAAAATATACTGCACTTCATAGATAAATTTAAATTAGAATATTGAAGCGTAATTATTATGTTTTAAAGAATCATTACATTTAGCACAACGCAGCTTGTCTTGTTTGATCTTTAGAGTCAGGCTAGAAATAAGTTTGTTACTAAATTTCTGGAAAAAGTGCAAGTAATATCCACGAATGTCTACAAAATTCAAATTTAACTAAAAGTAAATTACTGAGTAGTCTAAATTCCTATATAAAATGCACTATATTTCTCAAACACATATCGCCAGATAACAAAACAGCTTTCATACATTTTCAATGAGATCAGTTTATTAAGATGCGGAATTCGCTGCAGAGAAGACATAATAATAAAATAATTGGAGAAGGATAAATAACATAACTGTTATGCGACTGTGAAAACCCAGCCAAAACACTGGAACACCTAACAAAATCAGATTTTAGGTACAGACAACGACCTCACCCCGCATTGACACAGGTCATACTTATCCGATTTTAATACATCATACTTTGAGCAGGAAACCTGTTAGAGTGCCTTTCTGTGAATGAACTTTCCGGAAGTTTTAAGCGTTGTGTAGACGTTTGCTGTACATGACAGACGGGCGTTGTTTAGTAACCTAGTCGGCGATCAGGGGGGCCGCGCTGGTGTAGTGATTGGACTACTCATCTCCCACCTAAGCGAACCGGGTTCAATACCCGGCCGGGTACTACGGGATTTTCGCAAGTGGGAATCGTGCCGGACGATGTCACTGGTGGGCGGGTTTTCTCAGGGATCTCCTGTTTCCCCCGCCCATGCATTCAGGCGCTGCTCCATACCCGCCTTATTTTCCCCTCATCCGCCCTCGAGACCTCGTTGTTGGGAGACGCCCAAATTCCTCAACAACGACATTTCAACGACAGACAAGTAGCGACACGCAGCAGAAAGATATGACTGAGAGACACGCAGAGACGCACAAATGCAAACGCACGCACTGATTGGAGAAATATAAAGGGAGATAGTACCGGAGCCTGAGGGCGTGTTGTCTTGGTGCAAGCAAGGGTTTTGTTATCCGGCGCCTGCTGTGAATCTCTGTGGTCCGAGAGAGGTGGCTGCTGGTCCACAACCCTCCGCTCATGTACACACGCATCCCCCTTGAGCGTGGCTCACAGATTCCCCCCTCTTTTCTATCATCCCCCACCCTCATGCAGCGGTTAAATGAAATCAATATGCTCGCCTCGACTTGTCGCCCCTTGGCGAACAGGACACCACGTCACTGGGCCCAGGAAGTCGCACCTCGCCGGAAGAGGAGCCGTGACGACGCCAACGTCTTCCCGCAGCGTGCGCCGCCGTTCCGTGTCGGACAGACGCCCCAAGTTGGCACCCACTTTTGCACGAGGATTACAGTCGGGCATCATCGCGCGTTCGGCTCTGGAAGCATTACTAGCTACATTCCTATTTCTACAGACATCACTGAGGTTACTGATCAGCAGAAGCCCATTTAGGAACGCAAACGACCAATCTGTAGTTTCAGTAGCGGAACACTCATCACAAGTGCGAGAAGTAAAAATAATGACGTCCGCTATGGCCGATAAGGAGGTTAATTGGTTAAAATTATAATTATTAAATTATATAATGTATTAAATTTAAATAGTTAATATAATAAAAATTACAAAAATATAATCTAAATATATACGCTTACGACAATCGCATTTTGGGGTCATGACCGGGAATTGAAAAAAGGTATTAATAACCACGTTAAAATAACGATTCTACCGGTTTTGTGAGGCAATTTTTATAACCTACATACATGTATTGAAATCCAAAAGCTGTCTTACAATAGCTTTAAAGATTTTTTCTAAAGAAACGCAAAAATTAGTATTATTTTCTTATTTTAAACATTAGAAATTTTCACATTTTCAATTCTGGTTTTTAATTTTGCTAAAAATGTATTAATTAACCCATTCCGCAAACAATAATGGTATAACTAAAATACTATATTTAGCTGAAAATTATACAGGATGAGTATAAAAAAATACCCCAAATTCGAAGCTCTATAATATCAAAACCACACAACCTACAACCTTGATTGACCAATCAAATTAACCGCGGAACAGTGAAGTTTATTTACCATACATTCATAAATGTTCAATGTGACCACCACGAGCGGCCCTAACGACATCTACGCGATAATCAAACTCGTTCCACACTCTTGTCAGCATGTCCGGTGTTACGGTTTGGGTGGCGTCCGTAATTCTCGTTTTGAGGTCGTCAATGATAGCCGGCAATGGTGGACGAAACACTTCATCCTTTATTTTCCCCATAGAAAAAAACCACACCGGGTAAGATCCGGGCTTCTTGGGGGGTTAGGGGGCAGTGATGAAGAGCCTGGTCACCAGCTGCTACTCGACCAATCAAGCGTTGCGGCAACATCTCGTTCAGGTATCTGCGAACAGCTAGGTGCCAATGGGGTGGCGCACCATAAAGGAAACATTAGACCGTCCCCTTCACATTGACGTGTCGATTGCGAGCTCGCTACCCCCTCACCACCTCAAACCGAGAGTTACGAACGCCATCCAAACCGTAATACCGGACTTGCTGACAAGAGCGTGGAACAAATTTGATTATCGCGTAGATGGCGTTCGGGCCGCTCATGGTGGTTACATTGAATATTTATGAATGTATGGTAAATAAACTTCATGGCTTCATGGTTCATTTGATTGGTTAATCAAGGTTATGGGTTGTTTGGTTTTTTTATCTTATAGACCTTCAAAGTTGGGGTATTCTTTTATACTCATCCTGTAATACAACTTATAAAATAAATGTTTTTTTTTTAATACGGAAGAGTATTTTTGGATTGCCAGTGATCATAAACTTCCGCTTAAGTTACTCTTGCAGAGACACCGTCCTACTTCTGTGCTCACTTTGGCGGAGTTGCTGTTCCGAAAGACTACCGGTCAATAGGGATGTATTTACTACAATGCATCTGGACAAAAATACAGTAAAAGTCAAACTAAAACTTTTTTAATAGTCTAAGAAACGTACTAGCATTGCAGTGGGTCGATATTATGTAATATAAAACACCTTTCCTTTGAGTGCTTAAAGTATTTAATTATTCGTCACACAAAATCCATACGACTCTCGTATCTAGTTCAAGAAATACGGAATGGAACCTATCACCTCCTCTTACTGCAATAATGTTTCCTGAAAGTACGTCATTTCAGGATAGTTTATAACAATAAATAAATTAATCTCTATGCACATCCTATGGGCTCCTAAATTGTTTTTTCTCTCTCACTTTTTCTACCTTCTTCTCACTCCATCTCGTTTCTTAGGCACAAATAAATTAAAACACACACGTTTCTTGCGTATACCTTGTAACCCGCTGAGAAGCCGTAAATACTAAGACAAAACTTGAAGACACACTTGAACCAGCCACTTAGTTCAGGGATCTAGGTGTATTGTGTGACTAAGCGATTAGACTGCTCACCTCCCAACAAGGCGAACCGAGTTCAATCCCCGGCCGGGTCAGTACCGGACTTTTCAAGTGTGAATCGTGCCGGACGATGCTGCTGGTTGGATGGTTTTATCGGAATCTCCCGCGCTGCTCCATTCTCACCTCATTTAGTTAGACCTTGTTGTTAAGAGCCGGCCAAATCTCTCAACTCAATAAGGGTTAATGTGTTTTTACAAAGGTGTGTAGGGCTTATATGTACAACAAACTTTTCAGCATATTTCCAATTTTAGTTATAGCACGACCAAGTTAATTCAGTAATTTTATTCCGTGCCCTGGAAGAACATGAAATTTTAGTCTATAAGCTAAGTCTCAATACCTCACCAGGGCCAGCAAACATGCAATTGAAAATTAACAAGTTCGATATACGTATCTTTAGTCAGACAATTCAATACATTACTTAGTATATCTAAATGGAAGGGGATGAAGGTCCAGATGATCTGTTCGCCATCTTGGATTACGTCATGGCGACCATATTGGATGGCAATTTGGTTTCCTTTTTGTTTCTGGTCGCCACCTTGTACCCTTGACTTTTGTGCATCCGACATCTTGTTTCCATCGGTCATCTGGTTTTTAATCGTCCTCCGTCCTGAGTATTATTTTTCGTCTACCATGCTTTTTATAACCACTCGACTCATCTGCCATCTTTGTTTATTCTGCTAGGGACGCTGCGCTCACTCACGCTTCGTTTATGACTGCTAGAATGTGCCGCTGGTTCCCCACCATATTTGTTACTCTGCCATCTGTTCGAAAGCGCCATTGGTGCCCACCATCTTCGTTTATGAGGGCTAGAGAGTGCTGCTTCCTCGTTAATAAGGTCGTCTCGTAATACATACACACTGGGGAGCCACAAAAACTGGTATAGGCGTGCGCATGCCAACAACAGAGGTATGGAACCAATCAGAGTAACGCGATGCGGTCGGCAGCGCCCATATAAGACAACAAGCATCTGGCAAAGTTCCTAGATCGGTTACTTTTGCTACAATGGCATATTATCAAGATTTAAGTGAGTTTCAACGTGGTGTTATAGTCGGCGCACGAGAGATGGGACATGGCATTTCCGAGGTAGCAATACAATTTGTATTTTCTCTTACGACCATTTTACGAGTGTACCGTGAATATCGGGAATCCGGTAAAACATCGCATCTTCGACATCGCTGCGGCCGGAAAAATACGTGAACGAACGGGACAAACGAAAACTGACGAGAATCATTAAACGTGACATACGTGAAACCCCTCTCGTGTACCGTTGTTGACTGCACGACACAAAGCTTTACGCCTCGCCTGGGCCCGCCAACACCGCCATTGGACTGTTGATGACTGGAAACACGTTGCCTGGTCTGACGAGTCTCGTTTCCAAATGTATCGGGCAGATGGACGTTTACGGGTATGGAGATATCCTCATGAATCCATGGACCCTACATGTTATCAGGGGACTGTTCAAGTTGGTGGAGGCTCTGTTCTGATAGGTGACAGATACGTAAACATCCTGTCCGATAACCTGCACCCATTAATGTCCATTGTGCATTCCGACGGACGTGGACAATTCCAGCAGGACAATGCGACACCCCACACGTCGAGAGTTGCTACCGAGTGGCTCCAGGAACACTCTTCTGACTTTAGACACTTCCATTGGCTACCTTAATCTCCAGACATGAACATTATTGAGCATATCTGGGTTGCCTTGCAACGTGCTGTTCAGAAGAGATCTGCACCACCTCGCACTCCTATGGATTTGTGGACTGCCTTGCAGGATTCATGGTGTGAATTGCCTCCTGCATACCTTCAGACATTAGTCGAGTCCATGCTACGTCGTATTGCGGCACTTCTGCGTACTCGCGGGGGCCCTACACAATATAAGGCAGGTGTGCCATTTTTTTGGCTCTTGAGTGTATATGTTTGTAGCTATCACCACCATTCTGTGCATATATTTGTGGTAAGACGACTCAAAATATCGTCTGGAGGAGGGCGTGATCGAAATCCAAACCTTGGTGTCGTCAGCCAAACGCCCTAGCAATTTGAGCTATCAGGACATGAGTCGGTCACTAATTGTCGAAGATTAGTTATTCACCTATGCCAGATACTACATACAATGTCACATATGAATTCTTGTAGCGTCGTAATTTAACTTCACCAACTCCGGGTTCAGTCATGAAAATACTCGCCTTGTCATATGCAAATTTTATCTTTAGTTGAGATTACACATGCGTTTTGAAGTAGACCATAGTATTTCCCCCAGTATAAATGTAATTTATGCATTTTTGTTTTTGCTGTAGTAGCAGCTCAACAGGTTAACTGGTTCATGAATTATGCAACAAATAACATTTTCCCCCTGACAGTTATATTACACGCTTGCAATATAGTTATGCACGGATCCTAGCGTTGGGCAAGCGCGGCCAGTCTCGACGTAGTGGGGGTTGGGTTACCATGATCCATATCTCCCCCAGGTGGACCTAGATGCCACTACATATCCAGGAGCTTGGGGAAAAAGATTACCAGCTGACCTGGTGTGGCTTAGCGCCCCCTCCCTCCCACAATTGGAGGAATCGGTGGCTGCGGGCTATTGCATGAACTTTCTGGTCGTCACACTACCCTTGGTGTAGCTCGGCGTGTGAAAAAAGTTCTTGATTAAGGCACCGACACAATAAATATGACCGCAGCCAGAGGGTAGGGAGTCTGAGACGGAAGTATGAGACGGCCGTCTGGCGAAATGCGGCAGAATGTGATCGGAAACCAGGCCATCGAAGAACGTTGAATAGGACCGGCGATGAACGAGGACGCCAGATACATGTGGCGGACGTGTGTGTGTACGGCGGCAACGACAGAGAGTGCGCTAGTGTTGCGGAAGGTGAGATATCCGACGAGTGGGGGCTGCTGTGTGTGGAAATGCTCCGAGTGCTCCAAAATATTCCGGACAGGAGAGACTGCTGATTTCTGGACTGAAAAATGTGGGACTGAATGGCCAATGATACAGACTTCATTGTAAATACTGTTACTGTCAGGTACAAAATATACAAATTTTTACGGTAATTCAATAGGTTTTAATACACTGTACACATACGGATTTTAACTATTTGATAACGCTAATTCCTGTTAGTTGACAGGTGATTACGTAGGTATTTGCTTTACATAGCAAGTGATAGCCATTATTGACTAGATATTAAGTTTGGAGTTTTTTTGGGAAATGTGTATAAATAAATTAGAAAATAATTTTTTTTCATTTAATTAAAGCCTACATGACTAAAAGAACTTATTATGCCAAGAGACTATAGACAGTTGTAACATTATAATTATTATAAAAAGGTAACGTCTTAAATACGCGTTCATCGCGTATCTTTAAACGACTGGCGGGAGACTCGCCATAAGCGTTGGCGAGAAATAAGAAAAAGTGAGTCGGGAAATTACCGAGGATGGCGTCGACGACGTCAAGCGATTGCTAGAGCGGAATAACCCCAACGGTCAGTAGGGGACGCAGTTCGGCGGTGGGGCTCGCTCGTTAGCCGTGATTATCAGGGATTAAGAAGTTACAGTGACAGCACCATCTGTCCGCCCTTAGCCACCTTCCCCATTCCCACTCAGGGACCTCCTGGACGTTTAAACCTTAGCGCCAGGAGCTGATAAGGGCAGGTATTAATCTTACGAGTCCTCCTGGCTCAGGGGATCTGGAGGACCAGTGACGGAAAATTCCTGATTTACAGCGAACAGTCTCCATCGTGGTCTCAGAAGGACCGACAGTGCATGAGGAATTTTTATTAGGAAATATTTAACTTTGCATTTCTATAATTAATATTTTCGAATCACAGTAGAAACAAAGCGCTGGCGATAACCAGAAACCTCGGAAGGTCGCGCTATAATTTCGTATTTCTATTGTTCTTTTTCGTACATGCCACAAGCAATGATATTGACTCGTAGGGTTACAGATAGGGACAACTTAGTTGTGGGCGCGTTGCAGCACCTGGTCTAGCCCTCTCTAACAAAAGGTATCATGGTATCCATGAATTATTAGTTTTTTGTACTTCACACAGCACACAGTATTTTACTTGTGTACCGACGGTACAAGTATTAGTATTATTTTTTTTAAATATTAGTTTACAGCATACATAGAATCTTATACATCACACATGTGTACGAAGATATCGAACATGACAATTCTTACATAACACTCAAGAACATCGGACAGTTCCCACTTCTTCCACACATAGGACAATACGTCAGGGCCGCAAAACAATACATAGAAAAGAAAGAAAACAAAACAGCAAATCCTGGCATTTAATTATCTTGTCTTACTTATGATTTAAAATATTTATAACTGAGTAAATTTTATTCAACAGAATAAAATAATCTCCATGTTAAAAATTCCATTAGCTGTTTTTGTTTCTATTACCACTTGAAGTGACATAACTCTTGAAGATTCCGAGGTGACTTATTAAATAGTTAACTTGCAGATGGTCGCTCTACCGTTGCACTTTATGTTTTGGCTCGAGAATCATCCGGAGCGTGCCAAACCATTTGTGGGCTGCTGGCGGAAGTCTTACAAACGTATAAACTCTCAAGTTGAGTTTACTGTCAAATAATAACGCGAGTCTTTCACCATTAAAACAATTATGTGGGAATTTATAACTTTTGCAGAAAACCTGACATTGTAGCAAAATATCAAAGTCAAAATGCAAGCACGTAATTGTTTTCCGCGTGACTGGAGGTGCCACACTTCCAACAGAAGTTCTAAGTAAAACATGAAAAATTAAATCTGCAACCGTTTATTCAACTCAAAAAATGCTGGTGGAGCGCGGTAACATTCCGGCCACCCTTGGAGAGGTAGGCAGAAGGCTTGGCAACAATAAAACGGGAACATCTAGGCAAGAAGAGTTTTAAATGCCGAATACACGTATATCCTCCACTTCGTCATTCGGAAAAATTTAATTTATATAGAAAAAAATTGACCTGCCGCGATGTCATATTTAAAATTATCCAAAATCGAAAAAAAGAAACTAATTAAAACTCTGCACTGTACATAAAAAAATTATACATTTCACTGAGACGTTGGCATAAGGCCTCTTCTAGTATTTCCTTCAAACAAATAAAGTAATGTTTGCTCTCGTATAAGCATGGTGAGCCGCCAATTCCCACCAACTGAAGTTATAGTCACCAAATTCGTAACATAGGCATNTAAATTTGTATAGAAAAAAATTACCTGCCACGATGTCATATTTAAAATTATCCAAAATCGAAAAAAAGAAACTAATTAAAACTCTGCACTGTACATAAAAAAATTATACATTTCACTGAGACGTTGGCATAAGGCCTCTTCTAGTATTTCCTTCAAACAAATAAAGTAATGTATGCTCTCGTATAAGCATGGTGAGCCGCCAATTCCCACCAACTGAAGTTATAGTCACCAAATTCGTAACATAGGCATCTCTTATGATAACAAACAGGGTTGTATGGCCAAGTATGCCTTAAGCCTCGTATAATAAGCATAGTTGGCCACCATTTTCCACCCACCAACGTTATACTTACCAAATTCGTAACATAGGCATTACCGCTGACGACGAGTAGGGCAGCTGGGGAAATTACGTCTTCANTACCAAATTCGTAACATAGGCATTACCGCTGACGATGAGTAGGGCAGCTGGGGAAATTACGTCTTCAGCCGACTTATAAGCATAGTTAGCTATAATATCCTAACTGTTTAANGTATGGCCAAGTATGCCTTAAGCCTCGTATAATAAGCATAGTTGGCCACCATTTTCCACCCACCAACGTTATACTTTCCAAATTCGTAACATAGGCATTACCGCTGACGACGAGTAGGGCAGCTGGGGAAATTACGTCTTCAGCCGACTTATAAGCATAGTTAGCTATAATATCCTAACTGTTTAANTGAGTAGGGCAGCTGGGGAAATTACGTCTTCAGCCGACTTATAAGCATAGTTAGCTATAATATCCTAACTGTTTAAGACATAGTCATCAAATTCATAACGTAGGCTTCGCCTCTGATGACGAAAATGGTCGCAGGGTCAGTACACCTTGAAACCTCGTATAAGCATATATAGCTGCCATTTCCAACCCACTGAAACCGTAGTTGTCAAATTATTAACATAGGCATCACTCCCGATGATGAACAAGGTGGTTGGGTCAAGTGTACTTTAAGCCCTCTTATAATCATAGTCGTCCACAATTTATCATCCACCGAAGCTACAGACACCAAATTCATATAATAGATATCATCCCCGCTGAAGAACAGGGTAGTAGGGCAAAAATACTTTAATAACTCTTATAAGCATAGTTGGCAATCATTAACTATCAGCTATAGCCATAGTCTTGAAATTTAAATAATTTGCATCGCTCCCGACATTGAACAGGACTGCAGGGCCAATTAAGCCACATCCCTTCTTATAAGCATGCTGGCAGCCATTTCCCATCTGCTAAAGCTATAGCCACCAAACTCATATCATAGGCAGCGCACCTTATGGCGAGAAGGGCAGCAGAGTAAATTAAACAATAACCTATCTTATAAGCATAGTTAACTATAATTCCTGAACTTTTTAAAATAGTCACCAAATCCATATCAGAGGCGTCGCTCCTGNCTTATAAGCATAGTTAACTATAATTCCTGAACTTTTTAAAATAGTCACCAAATCCATATCAGAGGCGTCGCTCCTGGCATCTAACATTGCGACAGGATCGAGTTGGCCTTGAGCCCTCCTATAAGCATATTTGACTACCAGTTGCCATCCGTGAAGATACAGCAACCAAATTCATATCGCAAGCATCAATCCTGACATCAAACAGGGTGACAGTGTCGATCATGCCTTAAGCTTTCCTATAAGCACATCGGTACCACAATTCTTATCTGCTAAAGCAATGGTCGTCAAATTCATATCACAATCATCTCTCATGA
Organism: Clitarchus hookeri; assembly: GCA_002778355.1. Taxonomy (NCBI): domain Eukaryota; kingdom Metazoa; phylum Arthropoda; class Insecta; order Phasmatodea; family Phasmatidae; genus Clitarchus; species Clitarchus hookeri. Next base: position 54,055 of record NQII01000887.1, on the reverse strand, counting down.
CTGTCATCAATGTGTGATAAGGGAAAGTAGGCCTTAAGCCCTGTTATAATAGCAGTTGGGCACCATTCCAGAACCTTTGAAGTTTGGGGACATGTAACAAACGACCATACATATAAATTAAATATAAGCAGGTGTACATAAAAGTGCATCGCAAAGTTACAAATACATGTAGGAGTGTAGAGTCTGAAATAGCACACATATGTATCGGCCAACACGCACTCGACAATCACCTACTCCCACACTCGTCGTCTGCTACCACGGGTGTTTCCCAACTGGGATCCCCTCAGCGAATGCTAGCCTCCCTTAGTCCACTGACATCCAGACTGTATATATAAAATGCGAAATAATATATAAAAATTAATGTTAGCATTGCTAACATGCAATAACCAACCATATGCAAAAAAGTCAAGGTATATACAAACGTTCCGCGAGCATGATGNGTAACATGCAATAACCAACCATATGCAAAAAAGTCAAGGTATATACAAACGTTCCGCGAGCATGATGTACATAGACGCAGGTAACAGTAAAATACATATATAGTAAAATAAAAAAACCCCATCAGCTGAACACAAGGGCCAGCAGCTGAGGCCTCGTTAGCATGGCCAACTCTTAATAACCAGCAATACATTGAAGAAAAAAAGGGGTATACAATTGCACCGATAACAAGGATTACGTAGTAGCGGGTTATATTAAAACATATACATATTAATACAAAAAACACCATCGGCCTAATATGAGGGTCGGGGGAACCGAATGCAAAAGCTATGAAACAGTTATGTAAAAGTAAAATCAGTTACATAGCAGATAATAAAGGACTGGCAATTATGCAAGTACATCACGAGCATTATGTCATAATGAGTAATATAAGAATTACTTGATGGAGCCACAGTCTATAATAGATATATCAGTGTTGCTATCGCGCCAAAATTTTTAGAAAAGGCTAGAATGTTCGGCAACATGAATAAAATAATAATAAACGAATGTTCGCAAGATCCCACCTAAAAAAAATCTGCAATGCAACAAGTGTGGTACACATTACCCGACTTGTAATGGCCATGTTCCTTTGCTTGCCGTGAAACAACATACATTTAAACCATTTAGNTTGCCATGTTCCTTTGCTTGCCATGAAACAACATACATTTAAACCATTTAGTTGCACAAAAGAGACCACACTGCTACTCACTGATGCAAACATACATAAAAATAAAATTTAAACCAAATTAGTAATAACACTTACCAACCATCGCAATCGGATATTACACAAGTGCCGGGTGCTGTACACTGCGTTAAACGATGCTAGTCACGACCAGGTAGACCTGGTTAGTACGATAGAATAGCAAACGATTTCCTTACGAACCGATTGAAACGAAACCATCGCATTCAGAGTACAGCCAACTCTCACANAACGAATGTTCGCAAGATCCCACCTAAAAAAAATCTGCAATGCAACAAGTGTGGTACACATTACCCGACTTGTAATGGCCATGTTCCTTTGCTTGCCGTGAAACAACATACATTTAAACCATTTAGTTGCACAAAAGAGACCACATTGCTACTCACTGATGCAAACATACATAACAATAAAATTTAAACCAAATTAGTAATAACACTTACCAACCATCGCAATCGGATATTACACAAGTGCCGGGTGCTGTACACTGCGTTAAACGATGCTAGTCACGACCAGGTAGACCTGGTTAGTACAATAGAATAGCAAACGATTTCCTTACGAACCGATTGAAACGAAACCATCGCATTCAGAGTACAGCCAACTCTCACANGATAGAATAGCAAACGATTTCCTTACGAACCGATTGAAACGAAACCATCGCATTCAGAGTACAGCCAACTCTCACAAAACTAGCAGTGGAATGCATCCGACCCGTCCTTCATTGCGCGATCAACTAACAATTCTAGTATCTTAAAGGCAGATTAGGTGGTCGGCCGACGACGTGGGCACAGTGCAGGTCTCGCCAAATCAAAAGGGTGGTACATACGTTAGCCAAGAGAGAGATGAGTCAGGCTCTAGTGTGGCATGCCAGTCGAGTCTCATATGCCCTCCCTTTACGAGAGGAATTCAGCGATACAGTACAAGGTAACAAATTATTTCGTTTTAAATAGTATGAACATGTACTTATTTTGAATACGAACTTTTTATAGTGCTAGAACTGTTAGCACATTATGAAATGGATTTTCCATGATTCGCTCGCCACCAAATTTTATTTATATAGAAATAACGTTAAATATATGAACTTTGTAATGACGAGCAAGAAAACATCGCAATATTTGCATTTGCACTATGTATGTACTCAGGTTTTTAGTCACCCCAAAATATAACGGAAAAAAATGGTGTAGCTGTTTCATACACACAGAAGAGCTAGAGATCACATACGCCGCATCTCGTAGCTATCGATGGGAACGCGACAGAAGCACAGACCGCAATGACTATCTTGCCGTTACATGCATGGTATACATCACCGACCAAGAAAGCAACTCGTTACTTACAAGTATTGTAATTGTACCCTGACAGCGCTGGATATAGATTACCGACCTTGAGAATAAGGTAACATAGTTTCAGTCCCCTGGTGAGCCCAATAGTTCCACAGGTTAATATAATACTTGATATTCAATTAAAACTTCTGTGTTGTATCTATGAATTTAAGTATCAAACTCATCATGCAACAACCGCAAAGTTCAGCAAATAACTGAAACTAGGTACACACAATCTGGCTATGACATCATACCAAGCCTGTAGGTCCCTGCAGTGACTGGGGGAGAAAAGTTAATGGGGAGGGCCAGAGTGTCACATTCACTTAAGCTAGTGTTCTCTAAACATCAAGAAGGATTGGAACATTGTAGTTAACCGATTTAGATTCTAAGTAACCACAATGGACTATCTCCAACGAATATTTATTCATCGCAAATACTTGCAGCCTATCAGATATTTATAAATACATAGCAGTAGGTACAGTCTTAGTCGACAGGAATTTTAAGAAATTAACATTTTTTTTTCTAATTCTTATGCAGTTATTTCTATTTTAACAAAATTACACATATCAATAATATTTCATTAAATTAAGCCTCTAGCTCTGAGTTCATCAATAATCGAATTTATCTCTTCATCAACAGAAATATATCCGGATCTTTGTAATGGATCCAACAGTCGCAGTCTATCAACCAAGCCATCGGAGTCTTCAGAAAATAAGTAGCTAAACCTCACGACTTCCTTCGCAGAAGTTAAACGACACCTGCCTGCGTGTATGTTCTTCCGTGATGAGTAGGTTGCAAGATACCTCTGGGCTAGAGTACTGGGTTCGAATCTGCTTTTCTTCAGCCCCAACTTCAAGTAGCCCTTATCTTCAGCAACACATTTTTGCTTTTGCTGTGCAGACGTCGTCACTTCATCATCGTAAAAATATTTCCATTTCCGTTAATTTTTCACACCATCACCAGCTGTCTTGGAAACCGAAATTTCGTTCTCTTCGCCATGGCTAGTGCCTTGTCGTGTGGCATTAAGTTCAATGTATGCTGTCTCGAGGCAAGCGAAAGTGCGTTACTTTTACACTTATCAGCATCTCTCTTTAAATTATCGCTTCTACCAAATGTTACACCACACATATCACATGCTAATATTCTGGAGGTCGGTTTTTTCGAGCATTCACTCTTTTCATGGCATCGTGGTTGCAACTTTTACCGAAGGTCTTGACACAGTAACAACTAAATTGTTTTCCATGTAACTGTTGAACAGTCGGTGAAGGTTTGCATGTAGTCGTACACAACATACTCGAGTTCATATCGTCAGTGGTTTGCACTGGCTTCAAGCATATGGAATTCAAACACTTGTAGTATAGTGCAGAACGGACACCTCAGTTGCGACCGCTCAGTGCCGACCCCTCAGTGCTGGCCACTCAGTGCTAATCCATCACTGCTGACACTTCAGTTCCGACACTTCAGTGCTGTCTTCATGCAGGACCGACGCTTAACAGTTATGTTTAACAACCAGGCAATTTTCTGTAGTTGAAGGATTCTATATCACCATCCCACCAGTCGAAGGCGAAGCTCTGTTGTTGTTCTCTGTAGTCGGGTAAAGGGATCAGTTTGTACCTATCTGCCAAGTGTATAAAGCCCACTTTTTCTCAGCTCTAAAGGGTCCCTTCAATTTGGCGAGAGATGCACAGCACCCATGTCGTAGGCCGACCACCTGGGCTGCCTTACAAATTCTCGAATTGTTATTGTCAGTTGATCGCGCAATGTCGGACGGGTCGGACGTATTCCACTGCTAGTGTTGAGTGTTGGCTGTACTCTGAATTCAGTGGTTTCGTTTCAATTGGTTCGTAAGGAAATATTTTGATATTCTACTGTACTAACCAGGTGTACCTGGTCTCGACTAGCATCGTCTAACGCAGCATGCAGCACCCGGCACTTGTGTAATATGCGATTGCGCTGGTTGGTGAGTACTTATCACTATTTTTACTTTACATTTTATTTGTATATATGTTTGTATCAGAATAGATCAGTATTTACCTTTTCACTCGTGTACTTCTCTACCCAGCAACGGTATTTTTCTTAGCCTAATGTGACATACAGCGCTCTATACTCATGCAATAAGTGTTGGTTGGTAAATGCTTATACCTGTTTGCATTTACAATTCCTTTTTTATACCTGTTTGCATTAGTGAGTAGCAGTTTTGTGTTTTTTTGTGCGACTAAATGGATTAAGTGTATGTTGTTTCATGGCAAGTAAAGGAACATGGCCATTACAAGTCATGTAATGTAAAGCCTACTACACTTGATGCATTGTAGATTATTTTTAGGTGGGATCTTGCGAACATTCGTTTATTATTATTTTATTCATGTTGCCGAGCATTCTAGCTTTTTCTAAAAAATTTTGGCGCGACAGCAACACCGATATCTCTATTGTAAACTGTGGCTCCATCGGGTATTTTTTATATTACTCATTATGACATCATGCTCGTGATGTACTTGCATAATTGCCAGTCCTTTATTATCTGCTATGTGACTGATTTTACTTGTACATAATGGTTTCATATCTTTAACATTCGGTTCCCCCGACCCTCATGTTAGGCCGATGGTGTTTTTTGTATTAATATGTATATGTTTTAATATAACCCGCTACTACGTAATCCTTGTTATCGNATGGTGTTTTTTGTATTAATATGTATATGTTTTAATATAACCCGCTACTACGTAATCCTTGTTATCGGTGCAATTGCATACCCCTTTATTTTTTCAGTGTATTGCTGGTTGTTAAGGGTTGGCCATGCTAACGAGGCCTCACCTGCTGGCCCTTGTGTTGAGCTGATGGTGTTTTTTTATTTTAACTATATATGTATTTTACTGTTACCTGCGTCTATGTACATCATGCTCGCGGAACGTTTGTAGATACCTTTATTTTTTTGCATATGGTTGGTTATTGCATGTTACCAATGCTAACATTTATTTTTATATATTATTTCGCATTTTATGTATACAGTCTGGATGTCAGTGGACTAAGGGAGGCTAGCATTCACTGAGGGGATCCCAGTTGGGAAACACCCGTGGTAGCAGACGACGAGTGTGGGGGTGGGTGATTGTCGAGTACGTGTTGGCTGATACATATGTGTGCTATTTAGGACCTTACACTCCTACGTGTATTGGTAACTTTGCGAACACTTGTATGTACACCTACTTATATTTTCTTTAAATGTATGGTCGGTTGTTACATGTTCCCAAACTTCAAAGGTTCTGGAATAGTGCCCAACTGTTATTATAAAATGACTTAAGGCCTACTTTTCCTTATCACACATTGATGGCAGTCATGAGAGATGATTGTGATATGAATTTGACGACCATTGCTTTAGCAGATAAGNATCACACATTGATGGCAGTCATGAGAGATGATTGTGATATGAATTTGACGACCATTGCTTTAGCAGATAAGAATTGAGGCACCGATGTGCTTATAGGAAAGCTTAAGGCATGATTGACCCTGCCGCCCTGTTCGATGTCGGGAGCGATGAAAATGATTTAAATTTGATGACTATGGCTTCTGTGGATGGGAAATAGTGGCCAGCTATGCTTATAAGAGGGCTTTAGGCGAGCTTGACCCTACCACCCCATTCCTTGTCGGGGGTTATGATTATTATATCAATTTCGTGACTATAGCTTCAGTGGATGGGGAATGTTGGTCAACTGTGCTTATAAGAGGACTCAAAATATACTTTAACTAACCTCCCTTCTCGTCGTCGGGGGTGATTTCTATGACATGAATTTAGTTTCTGTAGCTTCGGTGGATGTGAAATGGTGGACAACTATGTTTATTAGAAAGCTTAAAATATGCTTGCTCAACCATGATGTTCGTAACTAGAGGTGATGCCTATGTAATGAATTTGGCATCTATATCTTTGGTGGATGCGAAATGATGGTCAACTATGCTTATACGTGGGCTTAAAATATACTTTACACTGCGACCCTTTTCTTCGTCGGAGGTGATGTTTACGTTTTGAATTTGGCATCTGTAGATTTTTGGGTGGGAAATGGCGGCTCTGTATGCTTATACGAGTGCTTAAGGCATACTTCACCCTGCAGCCCTGTCCATCAAAAGGGCGATGCCTATGTTATGAATTTAGTAACTATATCTTATACAGTTCGGAAATTATAGCTAGCTATGCTTTTAAGAGTGCTTACGGTGTTTGACTCTGCGACCCTGTTTCTCATCAGGGGTAATACCTATGCTATGAATATGGTGGGTATAGTTTTGGTGAATGGGATATGGCAGCTATCTATGTTTTCACGAGGACTTAAGGCATAGTTGACCGTGCGACTCTGTTCGTCAGCAGAGTTGATGCATGTGTTACGATTAGGGCCAACTATATCTCAAAAACTTCATTAATCATAGCTAAATATGCTTACAAGTGGGCTTAAGGCATAATTTCCCTGCAGCCCTTCTCGTCGTTGGAGGTGATGACTATGATAGTAATTTGATGACTCCAGCTTCGGTGGGTGGGAAATGTTGGCCCAACTTTGCTGATACGAGGACTTAAGTCATACTTGACACTACCACCCTGTTCATCATCAGCAGTGATTCCTATATTATGAATTTGGCGACCATAGCTTAGGTGGGTGGGGAATGGCTGCTATATATGGTTATACGAGGTCATACATTACCTTATTTGTATGAAGGTGAGAGTAGAGGAGGCATTCGGCTGATGTCCTTGTGCAATATATTATTCTTTTATGTACAGTGCAGAGTTTTAATTTTACCTTCTTTTAATTTTGTATAACATTTTATGTATAATGTTGCGGCCTGCCAAATTTTTTTGATGTATACAATTTATTTTTCCGAATTACGAAATGGATTATATATGTATATGTATTCGGCATTAAAACGCTCCTTTCCTAGGTCTACCTGTGGTCTCGCGGTCAAGGCATCTGCCTACCACTCCAAGAGTAACCATAGTGATCATGCGCTCCTCCAGTATTTCTTGAGTTCCGATAAACCAAATAAAAATGTTCAGCACTCCTAGTGGTCGTTTATGGAAATAACCTGACCGATGCCAGTGCACCCCAGTAGGCGACGAGAGAACCGACACAAGATGGCTTCGGTATCTGCACTTCTAGCTGCGAACAGTAGAGCTTGAGATCAGCACACACTCTGGTAGGAAGCATATGAAGTAAAGATGGCTGCCTACTGCAGACAAGGGTGGCATACACTGGTAGTTGCCAGTGCCCTTAGTAGGCAGCGAGGAAACTACAACATACATCTAAGATGGCAGATGAAGAATACAAGAGAGAGAAAACAGGCAGAGAAGGCAAGATAGAGAACAAGCTGTATATAAACAAGGAGGATTTATAGAGCATGAAAAAAAAACAACATGGAACGACAGAGCATGAAAAAACAAAATGGAATGATAAAAATGAGGTTGAGGATATCGAAATTACGAGGGGAATAGGAAAATTCTGAAGGAGAAAACAAGATGGCTGCGGTTCGTCAAGAAATGACAGAGCATGAGGTTTCGCGACGACTGCAAGGTTCTAGTGGGCTAATTGGGAAACACAAGCTTGTGCTACACTCCATTGGTCACGAACGGTACTATAGTAGCAAGGGATCCAAGATAGCAGGTTGGGTGATGAGTCCTACACTCTAGTGGACCTGCACTTTATAGCAGCAGGAAATCCAATATAGTGGGTAATATAATATAAATGCGTATGATTAGCATATTGCTCAACTAGCATAACTGTAATTTGTATACATGCAATGTGCGTAATTGCGATCATCATAAATGTGATTTGCATGATTAAAATGGGCGAAACTTTCACAACATGCTTTATCCAACCAGTCACAAAACCCTTTCGAGAGCATCACGCAGCCAACAGGAGAAAATAAGAAATTCTCAGGGAAAAGAGAAATTCCGAGTGAAAATAATACGACTGCCACTGTTGACGTGTAATGGAATATTATGAGGTCGTTGTGGCATTTTCTCACTTTTCGGCCACAGCTTCACCCCCAGACTTCCCGCCCGATGCCTCCGTCCCAGAAGGAACTATTTCTAGCTTCTTCTTTCTGTTCGTATGAACTGCATGCTCGTTCGTTTTAATATTTCTTCCCTGCACTTTTATAACAGGACAATACTCAGGCACTGAAAAGTTTTTAACATATGCGTAATGTTCAATATTTTGAATAAGCACATACCTAAATATTCTCCAAATAATTTCAAACGAACCATGACTACAGATACAGATAGTTAAAAAGCCAACCCTAAATATAGTTATAAATTGTAGATATGTATGCTTTTATGCCAGCATTGTTTGGACAGCTGAAGAACGTAAACAATGCATGACAGTTAAAGTATGACCTTGTTTTCTTGGCATATATCGTAAAGATACATAATAAGTGCCTGAAAGAAAAACATAGCAGAACTTCAGAACAGTGTAAACTAAACACGCTGAAATAAAAAAAAATGTAATGTTCATCAGATGTGCAATACAACTTGTGAAATAAAATAACTAAACAATATACGCACAACGTAACTGTCGCAACTTGGTATACCCACCTATCCCATAAATATATTTTCTTGTATTGCCAGATGCAAGGAAAATTAAATTTTCTTGAGGATTAATGATTACATTTTGTTACTATTAGCTTACAGGCACTTGCGCATTTTAACTTTATTTCGAATCAATCCTTTTTTAAAAGAAACTAACAAGTGATAAAAAAATCGTTATTTGTGAAAGAACAACTGATATTTTAAGTCTATTACAGCGTAGCCAGATTCAGTATAAGATGGGTCTTAATTTAAATATACCGAATTTAACAAAGCTCAGTTCTCAAACTTTAAGGATGTTAGACGATACCAAAACAGATATGTTTTATTAAATTACAATAGATCGGAAAGTGATCACTGAGGTACATTTTGACGTAATTAAGAATGAGAATGAAAACATTACATTTCAATTTAATTGAATTACTTTGCAAAAACTGTACAAAAGTGCGGCCTCCTGCTTCAATATAAGCTTTGCAACGGCGTTCCATTGTCTGTCGTATATAATCAAAGATCGCAAGCATGTTCTATAGAGAGTAAGCAGCTGCAACCACCCAAACGAATAGCTCTTCCTCCGATTCAATTGGAGCCTCATACATCAGGCTCTTCAAGTGCCCCCACACAAAAGAGTTAAAAGAGAGGGGGGGTGAGGTCAGAAGAACGAGCAGGCCATGCAGTGGGTCCACCACGGCCAATCCATTGCTCACCGTATCTTGCGGTTCAAATATTCTCTGACGTCACGAGAGAGATGGAGGCTTGCACCGCCATGCTGAACCACAATCGACGTTGAATATCAAGAGGAACGTCTCCGAGGAGCGCATGGAATGTTTTCTCCAAGAACCACACCTACATTTTACCATTGAGACGTAATGGCAGTATGTACGGACCAGCCAAATTATATACCCAACAATACCTGCCCACATGATGACAGCAAAAGTTTATTGGTGGGAACGAATGAAGCTGCCCTGAGAGGATGGTTTGTTCCAGCCAATAAAATATTTGTTAGTATAGGGCCAAAAATATATTNACGAATGAAGCTGCCCTGAGAGGATGGTTTGTTCCAGCCAATAAAATATTTGTTAGTATAGGGCCAAAAATATATTCAGTTGCCCCAACAAAATACTTTTTCCAGTTATCAAAATTTGAAAATTAACATAATTTATTTTGTTTATCTAACAAAATACACGTTTGAATTAACAAAACTTCTGTTTTGTGCCGAAATAAATTAGACTTGTCAACAAAATATTTATTTGAATTAACTGTATATATTTATTTGGCCATTCATTTGACAGCGTTTGTTCGAAAATACAGCTCGAGAGATTATTTGTACTTTTTTTGTGACAATTAGGATAGTAAAAGTATTTGTTTGTGTATTTGTTAATGAAAAGGAATGGTATGAATATCCTAATAAAAAACGTTGAACAGGGAACTAATAAGAAAAGCTGTAGAACTTGAAATATTAATTTTTGCACTTTGTCCAGTACTCGAAATCTATGTATTCCAAAACACGTCATTAACTTGACTTTGCTGAGGTTGCTTAGGGCGTTTTCAGACGCAATTGTTCGAAGTTCGAATCTCGGTCGGGCTTCCAATTTTTTTTATACTACCCGAAACTCTTCAATGTACATAGAGCCAAACAAATCTTTAGTTGCGCCAACGAAATAATTTTTGGGGAAACCCTATAAGAACAAAAAAAAAAAAAAAAAAAAAATCNTTTCAACAACAAAATATTTCATTACCTCTATACAAACAATTAATTTTGTTCAACCAAACAAACTTTGTTTGGTTAAAAAAAACTTTTTTCTCAGTGTGGGATAGGAGTTTTCACCTGACCTGACTATTCAATTTTGGATAAACGCTGTTTCATCGGGGAACAAAACAAACTGTCAGATATGAGATCGTATAGCGCATATCTGCAGGTACCACTGACAAAACTCGACCCGACTAGGATAGTCGTTCGGTTGGAGTGCTTGCACCCCTTGAGGTTAAAACGGCTGCAGCCTGTGTTCATGACACACCCGCCAGACAGCCACGTGATCGACATGCAATTGCCGTGCAACACATGATGAGCTTGACGATGACTTTTTCTCGGCCTGTTCCAAACCTCCTCTTGTGCGCATTGTGCGCTGACGGCCAGCGTTGGATCTGTGGACCCGAAGACGAACGTCGCTAAATCGGAACTGTGCAGTAAAAAGGGTGGTAATAAACCACGATCACGAGCTCCAATTTCAACAAACTTACCTGCAATAGACCGGTTTCGCGCAAGTGGCGATCAATCGCAACAAACGTACGATTGTTTGACACACGTCACCCAGGATATCGCTTAGCATAAGGACATGTAACAGCTCTTGAATTACCATTGCATACATCATAAATCAAGTGCATAGCTGTTGGTTTAGCCTATGCATGCTGTTACATAGCTCTGCTCTAAACGAACGACAACAACTCACTGTCTGCTTGTTGTCGCAGCACAGACCTGGACTGGCAACAGACTACATACCAAAGTATGATGTTCCGTATCTCCGCTCTAAAAAAAAAAAAACGAAAACGTACTGTCTGGTGTCACAGTGACTCTGACTTCATTGCGTGCTTAACGGAGTATGTAGCATTGAACCGCGGAGTTTGTAATTTGAATTTGTTATACACATTATATAAAAATTAATTTAATTCTGGGATAGCTAAATTTAGTGCTATAGTTTATATTTGCGTATTATGTGTAGAGTATGGGTGTAATAGAACAAGTATAGTGAAAAATATGAAAGTATATACATATGTAGGTACTCAAATGGTTTAATTGTAAAAAACATAAAAATATCTGCCTTGGATGCACACACATTGAAAAGTTTATTTCACTCGCAAGATGACAAATTAAAGTTCATTCATTAAAAAAATTATTTAAAATATGCAACAAATTGATGTACATTTAACAATTTTATATATGTGTCATATTATTTGGTGATGACATATATGTCACGTGGCAGCCCATGGCATTAGTTTACTTTGTAAATTTTTTCATATGTTGAACTTATTTAGTATTTGTTATTATGGCTGCAACAAAACAGAAAAAAATTTGAATTTGAAGTCAAATTATTAAAAACATATAATGTGTAAATTTTTTTTATTCTAGGAAAATGTTATTACATTTAATGCGTACACGCTGAACAATGTTTGGAACAAATATAAAATTATTAATTTCTTGGTCCAACACCCTTAAGTCTGGAGTTCTTTCAAAGATCCCTCTTAAACATTACTTCGAGCACAATGCTGCCAAATATTGAAAAATGTGCTAAAATACACCTTCAAAACGCTGCATTAGAAATATTACGTTGTAACATATTAAAACTCTGAAAATTTAAAAACATTTGCCAGAATACAACATTAGCAATATCAAGGCGAGAAAAGCGGACAATAATAAATAAATATTTACACGAGGTTATACACGTGTAGAGTAACTATACAGGCATCTGCCAGCATATCTGCCATGACGTTAATAAATATAAGGATTCACGAATCCCATCAGTCTAAGTGTGTAGCGAAAATAAATAATAATAAGTGTGCGAAACACACGTCACAATCCCTTAATTATAGTACATTTCAGACACAAAAGAATAAACATATCTTCTGTTTTGAAATATAACTGACTGCAAAATACCAACTATTGACACTTGCTATGCACATTGGCGCTCGCAATTCAACGAAAAATACTACAGTAGCCACCAATGACTGTCAGCAATAACGAGCTGGCCAATTAAGCCAGGTCTATTGTTAAAATGTAGACATTAAAATGTCAAACACACTATTAAAATCTCAGTCTTTCATCAAACCATTCACACCTGCTCACACTCTCACAGATTAATCACAGTCTTCACCCCCCCCCCC